>BMAT01012860.1:53833-66777 GCA_019649035.1 Elysia marginata
AGTAGTAGTAGTAGTAGTAAAAGTAGGGAGCGTTTTATATAGCGCCTAATAGATTGAATGCTCCAAGCGCTTTTCTTGGGTTCCCCGATCATATCTAGCTTAATAACCTTCTGAATTGACAAAGCAGTAGCTGTTACAGCACTTATCTGTAGCGTACTGATGAGACCTTTTACTGCCCATAGCCGAGTACTCACTTAATGCTTGGGTGCGGCGAAAAAAATAATGTGTGTAAGTAGCCTTTGAAAGACTAAACATGGACCTGTCGAAGGCAGAGCTTACGGGAAAGCTGGCGTCTACTACTAAACCACGACGCCACACGGTAGTAGCACTAGTATTAGTAGTAGTAGTAGTAGTAGTAGTAGTAGTAGTAGTAGAAGAAGATGAACAGTAGTAGCAGTAAAAGTAGCAGCAGCAGTATTAGTTATAGTAGGAGCAGCATTAATAATAGCAATAGTTGTAGTGGTAGTGGTAGTAGTAGTTGTTGTAGTCGTACTTGTATAAAAAGTAGTAGTAGTAGTAGTAGAAGTAGTTGTAGTAGTAGTAGGACTAGTAAACTAGTAGCATCTAGTGCACGTTGTTGTGATATAAATTATCCCCAGTACCCAACTTTATGTTTTACAGTAGTTGATAAATTTGCAATTTGTGGGTACTTACGAAATGAGGAAAAATAGCTGAACCCATTACATGTGTACAATATAAAAACTGCAACACTTTGTTAAAATCGATGGTGAAAGTTGCAAGAAATGTATGGGTTCAGTATTGAAAATTCAGTAGATTGCTAAGGCTGACTTCGTTCTTATTAAAAAGGAGCTTAAAAACGACAATCAAACAGTCATTTAACCTTTATGCCAGGAGTTATGTGAGTTCGTGCTGGGTGCATTTATACGAGCAAGAACTTTCACATACGTATTTCTCTCTATTTGAGGCTGTGACAAAAATCATAAATCTGTGTTTTGTGATGGGGGACAAAGTATTTTCAGAAATAACATAGAAAGAAACAATGCTGTCAACATGATGCGATCTCATTACTTTCCTTAACCGCATCAAAATGCCTTGTTATGATTTTCAAATGAATTGACCAAGAATATGTAAACGGTCACACTCAAAATCTGTCGACTGTGATACAGGACAAAATTTCTATCCACCATTACAACCGAGATACTATCAGTTATGTTTTTTCTTTATTTCTTTTAAGCTCTAAAGTCTTTTTAAAGATTTTCTACAACACTAAATGATGTATTAAATGATGCAATTTGAGAATGATACAAGGTAATAGCTTTTTTATGACTGTCTTATTTTCTTTGCTCTGCCTTAAAATAATTTGTCCACCACCACAACCAACAGAATCACGACCTTTTGTCACAGACTCATTTAAAGAAAGAATCTTTCACAGAGCCTGTTTACTTGCTTTTATGATTTATCATTATCATACCACTATGACCACAACCATCGTCATCATCACCAACGTTTTCTATATCACTGTCACCGTCGCATTTGTTGCCATTCTTGTAAAATTAATAATCTAGCTCCATTTGTGTGTTAAATTTATTTTTTTTCCATCTCCCATCAGGTGTCTGCTGTAGATTCAGGGTAAGTGAAATCATTGTTGACGTTAGAATAAGACAGCAGAAGGTAGCAAGTAACATCTTGAAAACTATTTATTAGTGTATTTGCTTTTTTTTTTCTTTAAAAAAGTAAAGGTTTCTTATTTCTTTCACTAAGCTGTAGACGTCTCATCAGTATTATTGAGTGTGTTATGCAGAAAAATTATTCTTGTATGATCTTATTTCAGCCCTCAAACAAAATCACTCCGTGAAAACTTTGATTGGTTTCGAATCTTACCACAGTAATAGTTGGCTATGACCTCAATAGGAATAGTAGATTTTTGTTAAATACAAAATTAAATTTTTTGCTTTTTTTCATTCGCGAGCTACCTACACAAACACGCACTCTTATTCACAAATGCGCTAGCCTTGACACCTTCTGGTAATATACCTGACCATGTTCTTGTTTTTATTTTTTACAGCGGTTGGACGGAGAAGACCAATCTTTTGACAACAGCACACTCATTGATACCACCCCTAGTGATATTTAAATCAGCAACTTGACTCACAGCCTCTCATCACCATATTTAGCTTAGAATATCCAAACCCTTTTAAAACGAACTCTTTTACTTATGTGACAAAATTACACGAAAATGAAGAATGTTGGTCAGAAGTTGGATGGGTCCATTTGGGTACGTCTGAAAAAAAAATCCTAGCATCTACAATGTTCTTAAGTCTTTTATGAAGAGAGATGAATACCATTTGGATGTGTAACTTGTTTTGGCATCAAGAGTTTTTTGTGCGAACTACATTTTTGTTCCTTAAGAGTCTGTAGAGAAATATTTATCCTTTTAAAACTGCACTCAACCTAGTTTTGAAAAACAATAATCTTCAATTCAACTGATGCAATGTCCTTAAACTTTCACAGCTTCAGTCGTTACTAAATAGCCCCTTTTTGTAAACAGCGAGCAACTACTCCCCCCTTTTGAATATCTCTATTGTCATATATATTACCAACCAGTAACTACGTTTGCTACGACATATAGTCTATTTTTTATCAATAAACAGATCTTTTGTAACTAGCTTTGTTTTGTGTATTGTTTCTTCATAATATCACTAATCTGTGTATCGTCTACACAGCAAGATCAAAGAAAAAAACCATCACCACCACCAACAACAACAAAAACAAAACAAAACAAAACCAAACAAAAAACCTCTACAAGTAGAGAATTATGAAAACCAGCAAACTAACATCAGAAACCGAGGCTAAAAAGAAGGTTGAAAGACATGCAAACATACAGACAGAGCAAAGCAAAATAAAACAACAACAACAACAACAACAAACAAACGAAAAAAAAACAAATCAAAGAGAAAACAAAGCAAAAAGGAAACGCCAACCCCCCCCCCCCCAATGACTTATGATTAAATTTTAAATCGATAACAAAATTATGCTTATTAATCATTACCATGCAAACACATGTACAAACATATTGCAATTTCAAACAAACAGCTAAGACATGTTGCAACTTTACTTAAAATACAAATCGGTATTGTATAGACGGGGTAGATCTAGTCTCATGTGTTTAAGTCTTTCGTTATTATTCGAGACCTATTATGTCAATGGATAGGATCAGTCCACACACCAAGTAAACAATTCCTACCACATTGAAGAGGTGACCGGACAAGTTGAGCGTGAATGAAGCTTATTGATATCCTGGGCTGTTCTATGTTTGAACTTCGAAAACAAGAGTAATCATTTCAACAACTCTCGATCGAAAGCATTTCCACCCAACAGAATAAGAGGGCATAATAGCTATAGTAGATCTTTTCAGATCGAAGAAAATTCTTTCATCCCTGCACTTAAAAAAATTATTAATTTACTTCGATCTGGCTAGGGCAGGTAGCGATTATAATCCCATACATTGGTCTACCTTATCATGGTTAGTTCCCTTAAAGTTCTGCCATCGAAATTTTTCATACAACAATCTAATCTGTTCTTTTTGCCAAGGTAGAGGTACGGTCACTCCAGGCCGTTTTTAGTTTGAATCAGAACGCTCTCTTCTAATTCTATATCGCTAAAGAAATTGATTGATATGTCGCTATCCAGCCCAAAGGCATTGATTTTGTTAGAAAGAAAAATCTCAGCCCGACTTTCTTAACAAGGTTAGAGCAGTTGACATCACAGGTTAGGTTATAAGAACCAACTTACTGCCGGGGACAACAAATTGCAATGTCTTCCTTAAGACTTTCACTGCAGATACTGCACTCTGATTGTCTCGTGCAGCTTAATAGCGCCTTGGATAATTAGATAATAAATGGGGGGAGGGCGGGATGAAGCTTCAACTTGGCGAAAATTTTAAACAGGAGTGATATTTTCAAAACAACTGTTTTCTCGAGCGGAAAATGTCCAATAGAACAGTGTTTTAATAAATTTAAAGTGAGAATATGAATCAACAAACAATTCATTATTAATATTATTCAAATATTACTTTATCATTAATAAAAAGCAGGCCCTTTAATAAGCGACTGATGTTAACAATGAAACGAAGTAAATCAAAGAGAATAACCAAAAGATCATATAAGTAACAATTTTTACTTCTGTGTCGGTTCCTTTTTTCAGGATTTTCAATAAATAAACTGAGCACTATCAATTTTAGAGCATCATTTAATCAGAGTAGCTAAAATTCGTTCTCATCAGGAATTAAAAAAATTTTTCTCTTACATAAGACACCATGTAGGCTTTATAAAGAAAACCATTTCATGTGAGAGCAGGGTGAGTAATAAATGACAAAAAGTTGACCCAGTTTGTGTCACTGGACCGAACTGACCGGCTGCTTTCGAGCAGTTTGCGCAGTTAACACCCGTTTTCTTGGCATCAGTTAAGACCCGTTTTCTTGGCATGAGTCGTGTCCACTAAATGAGTTGACATAATTCCCACTGCGTTCGCGCGCCTCGGCCTATCTGGTTCGACGTACTTACTCCTTAGACGTGGAGGCGTACTGCTTTTAGGCTTACTCGTGATGCATACAATGACATGCTGAAATCTTGTTGAGGCCTTTTTCGGAGGTTTTCGTCGTTATTACTTGCTTAGAAATAAAGAAAGCACGCCGAATAGTGGACGAAACCTCTCCTCTTTATAAAAAATGCTTATTGCTCAAGATGAGAGGGAGCGGTAGGCTTGTCAGAGAAGAAGATTAAGATATAGTCAAAGACTACTATACGTCAATAAAGTAGTCCTTGGATGTAGGCTATTTTTTAAAAAAGCTTACTGCAGCGAAATATAGACTAAAATGGAAAAATATAAATGCTAAGTCCAGGAGAATGGATCTAAAGAGGAAGAATACTTGAGTGAAACAAGCTGGGATACGAAACAAACATAAGCAGCTAAGATTACATATATTTTCCGAAATATTTGTCACACTTTGTTCCATACTAAAATCCTTATCCCTTCGAGACTAGTTGAATGAATACTTTGAAATTTTGTACGGTGATAGTAATTGGTGTGAGAAACAAAGAAGTATAATTTTTTTTCGTTGTTGTCTTTTTTAAAAATAAAATTGAGTTTTTTTCTTTTTTACAAAACACTGGGTTGTTGCTCTATGTAGTGGTAGAACATAAAATGTGAAAAAATGGATGAACTTATATCCAAAAATGCCACTCCTTTTTTTAAAGATTAGATTCAAAGACACATTAAGAAAAATTTGCATTATTTGCTTTAAAATTATAGGAGGAGTAGGATTTTGAAACATAGCAATTTCGGGAGTAAAAATCGAATATGGCACTGTCGCTATGAAAAACATAAAATAAAAGAGAAGGGTTCATAATTATCGACTCCTACGTTTTTAGTGTTGCTTAAAATAATTGTGTAACTGTAAGTTAAAATAAGCTAAACCCTGAAATATAGAAAAAAGGCCTTGTTTGTATTCAGCTTATTTGTGTTGGATTGTTCAAGTGAGTTTTCTAGATATATTGCCATAACGTACACTGCGTATCTCTTCCGCACAAGCTTGCTAGATAGACAAAACCTAAAGCAAAGGAAAGTCTCTACTCCCGTCCACTATTTTACATAAGGAGGCAAAGTTCCAGTAATTTAAACAAAACTGCAGGACCTTAAAAATACAAAACTCTTTTAATCGGTTGCACCAGCGAAGTCGTACAGCGGTCAAGATTTAAAATTAATTTTCTGTTGCACCAGTGTGGCTTAAAATAAGTCAGACTAAAAAATTTTAGACTAAAGCTCGGCTCAGCAAAATTTTAAAATTACATTTTCTGTTGCACTTAAATATGGCCAAAATCAACATGTGTTTGAAATGTATTCACAAGCAAGCAACATCATACCTTTCAGATCTCTTAGAGATCCACCAACCACGAAAGTGTCTTAGATCCTCAAAAGACACCAACATGCTTAAAGTTCTCAGAGTAAACCTAAAAACATGCGGTGAACGGTCAGTTTCTTACATTGGCCCCATTACCTGGAACAAAATTCCCATGTCAGTGAGGCAGTCCCCAACACTGGAGATCTTCAAAAGGAGACTGAAAACTTTCCTGTTTCAGAATTTTAAATTCTGTGTCGATCATTAAGTACCCCTGCTGATTGACCGTTCTTTTTTCACTATTGACATCATGATCATTTAGGCGTGCGCGCGTGAGATTGTGTTTGTACCTGTGTGTGTGCCCTGTGTGTAATTTACGCGTGAAAGCATGTGAATGTGAACATTAATTTTCCTTCAATGGGTTCAGCTACAGACTTGTATGCTAGAGCGCAATGCGCACTATAAATTCTATTTAATATTATCATTATTATTATTATTATTATTATTATTATTATTATTATTATTTTTATTATTATTATTATTATTATTATTATCATTATTATTATTATTCAAAACCACCAGGTATAGGTGCAACATCGGCTTAACTGTGAAACAGACTTATTTTCTTGTCATTACTCTATACAGTTTAGAAGATGAATGCTTACTTGAACTATGACGAAAAAGCTGACTAACAAATTCTGCAAGAAGTGGGACAAATGTATCTACCACGACGATTTATAAGAGACAGAACGAAGCCATATAAGTATACTTCTATATACTTCAGAGACAAGGAATTTCAGATACGATACCGTTTGAGAAAGGACAAAGCCATGGATTTAACATAAATGGTATTAGAACTAGAAGCTATATCCCATCAAACTTAAAGCAATGCCTGTGTTCCTGCTGAACTTTAAGTACTGACTTCTTAAAAAATTATTTTTAACAGAATGTTTTTTGATGACCCATTGCTACTTAATTGGAATTCATAAATCCTCTGCTTCAAGAACTGTTCATCGGGTGGCCAGTGTCATTGCAGCAAAACATCAGGATTTTGTTAGCTTTTCAGTTCACGCTAATGTTAAGCAAGACTTTTATGAGATTGCAGGATTTCCATGCGTTATTGGTTGTATAGATTGCACTTACATCCACATTATCCGTCCATTTGGTGAAGGTGCCGAAATTTATCGGAACAGACAGAGACATGTTTTAATCAACGTACAAGCTGTGTGTGACGAAAATCCCAGAATATCTAATCTTGTAACAAGATGGCCTGGATCTACGCATGGCGCAAGGATTTACTCGGAGATAATGATTACCCAGATCTGCTCGTATTTTACCAGATGTCATAGCCCTAACAGAATGATAGTGTCTCAGCTAATGTCGACAGCGCAGACGGTCCAAGTGTCGGTGGCATGATTGTTGTCTCATGTAACTTGTAAACCTGGCATAAAGTATGACTCATTTCGAATCTATAATTTGCTGTTCATAACACTAGACAAAGATGTAGCTATACCTAAAGATTATGATATCTAATGTGCAAGTGATCACTACGTAAATCTAATTTACAAATGGCAAATGTATCTGTCTTTTATTCTTTGCTCTTTTTCCTCCCCCTCCCTTGCACCATCCTTGTAGTATGGCACCGCATCGGAAAAAAACTCGGAAAAAACTAGCCAGTTTAAAAAGACAAATAAAAGAAGGAACAGTATCACAGAAAAGTAGCGTTCAAGGTTTGTTTTAATCATCTATGGCTGTCTTGTCAACTTTGCCACTTTCTCTGTGTGGTATAACTATTGATTATTTTGTCCTAAATGTAGATTAAACTTAACAGTTTGGATACCGACCCGATAATAAACTGAAATCTGATAGTATGATGAAAAAAATTGTTAGTCATGCAAGGGCTTCGTTATCAGAGTGAGGTTTTGGTAATTACTATAAAACAGCCTTTGCCAAACTGAGACACAGTGACTTTCCATTTAGGTTATAGCCTACTTTTGCATAATGCCCAGAGAGATCTAGTTTCAAGCTAGCGTTCCTGTGACACAATTAAATATGAGTTGCAAAGATAACTGTTATGCTGATAAAATGTATCTGACAGGTGGGTACGTGCGGATGCATGTGTGGCACTGACAACTAGAGAAACTGGGTTTCATGCATCATGACGATAATGTGACCAATCCTGAATTGATTCTACACGGTATCATTTCTAGTGAAGCGTAACTATGGGGCGTTACACAAAGAATCAGATATTTTCAAGATACTGCATGGTACTGGAACAAAACCAAGTTAAAGTGATTTCGGTTTGCGTTACATGTAAATGATTTTTTTTGCAACAATTATTTTGTAGCCAGGTTTGAAAGAATATGAAAGATTATCGTGCTGGAGAGAAATAATAAATTCAGTAGATCATTCCAAATACTTTGAGGTAGACACCTGTCTTCCCAAACATAATAACAGGGATATAAATACTTTCTATGGCGAAAATAATACGAATATGAATGCATGTTTTTAAAAGAATAAAACGGTCAAACTTTCTTCATAAATTTTTGTTCCCCATAGGTGAATTCTACTTAAACGTTTAACAATATTTAATATATTCTTAATTTGCATAAATTGATTCAACTACCTGTAACAAATAATTATAGATATTGTGCGTGAACTCTGAAAACAGCCATTCGAAAAAAGTTGGCCAAACATTTTAGATCACCCAGTAGTAGGTACACTTATGATTATTCTTAGCCTGTCAGTAGCAAAGACAAACAAAAAGATTTCCGCTGGAGTAATCCCTGTTTTATAACAAGCTAAGCCAATGTAAATGCTGGGCTTACTGTCAGTCCCAACCAGTGATCGATTCATAGCCACTGGTCTCTCCACAGATGTGAACAATCGATAACTGACTACTATTAATTTAAGTTTTGCTTGTAGTTCTATCGAGTTTATATTGTGTGGAGAAAAGTATTACTTGAGCCTAATAAACTTATGGACCACTAGAAGGTAAGCATTGTCACCAATACGTAAAACACAGAAAAACACAATTTGTAACAAAGAAAAGATTTTAAAGTTTTCAACGAGACGGAGATAAATAATTACTATAATTCTAGTCATTTTTATTCATATTAATAAGGATAATGATTTTGCATAACTGGTCTTCTCAATGAAAAAAAGTTATGCTTTTTATATATGAACTAAATTTAGTGACAACCAGCTGTGACAGACACAGTACTTTTTGTTGTGGCCCTAAATGTGACCGTTATTTTTTTTTATAACTTTTGCGTTACTAAATGTTGCCCTAAGTACGCAGCTAGAGAAACTAATTTGCTAGGATGTTTCATCATTGTGTCATATAAATAAAAAATCAGGATAGTCAAGGTATCATGCGTGTCTGAAATTCTAAATCCATTAAGAAAAACAAAATTATACAAAATTTAATTTTAAAGTTTATTTGAAATATCGAATTTAATAAATAAGAACTAAACGAACAGTTTAAGAGAAATAAGATGCCAAAAATGCAAAGCCTAGTACTACTTAAAAAAATAAATCTAAACAAATTACTGCAAAAGCAAGTTTCCACAAATTCAAATAATGATACCAAAATAAAATTCTATAACCACCACCACCAACACCAACAACAACAAACACAATAGGACAATAAAAGCAAGGGGGAAAACAACATCTGAATAACATAGAAATCATTTAAATAAGCAAATCTAAAAAAAACCGTCATAGCAGTGTGCCTAAAAGGAGGGTAAAATTGTATAGATAGATAGATAGAGAGAGAGTGAGAAAGAGAGAGAAAGAGAAATACAGAAAGAGAGAAAGACAGAGAAGAGAGATAGACAGAGGCAGAAGTTGATATATAAAGAGACATAAATACATAGACAGAGAGAGAGAAAGAGAGAGAGACAAGAGAAAGAGAGAGAGAGAGAGAGAGAGAGAGAGAGAGAGAGAGAGAAGTTTTAACGAGAAAAGAAATAAACTTCCCTTAATTCCTGGACGGACTGTCAACTATTCGAAACCAACCCGAACTAAATTGTGGGAAAGTTTGAATAAAGGAAAAGCTCCCCTTACGCCATTAGCATTTTTCTGTTCTCAAACAAGCAATGTTTCCAAAATAATTGGTAAATTGCTAATGCCTGATTACGGTGTCTACGGTAACATTTTGCATTAAATAGAACCCTTAAGATGGAGAGGGTTCAAAAACCCAAATGGTAAATTGGTGACGAGTACCTAGTACAAAAAACAGCAACAATATAAATAATGTTTCGTGTAGAACGAAATCAAAACAAAAAACTATAAGCGCATGAAACTACTTTATTAGAGCGGGACATTCATTGATGGTATGGCAAGCTTAGGGCTTTATTAGCTTCACGTCATATTTAATTTATAGAGCACTATAAATTAGTTCTATTCAAAAGTTACTGGCGATAAACCTGACAACAAGCCACCAAAACAACAACAAAGAAAACCCCCAAAAGAAACAAACTGAAAAAAGTAGGCTTCTTCAGTAATATGTGTAGAAAGATCTGTTGCAAGTGTTTGCACGATCATACGACTCAAGCAAATTATCAATGACCGGCATTATTAGAGTTGACTTTACGGAAGCCATTGGAATTCTGCGACCTTTTGCTAAACGGACTTGGGTAGCATAACAGTTTTCATCGATAACCAGTATTCGCTTTAATAGTTGTTATTGTTCTATGCACCCAGAAAGAGTTTGTCGAAAGTTGGCAGTCTGTATCGCGTGCGCCACCGCATAGACTTTCAATTAAATACCTGTTTCATTGCCCCATCCCGACAGACTTTTATCAGATTATCACGTGTCACTGCTCATTATCATAAGGGTTAGTTGATTGGGTCAGGGTTGTCAAAAAGTATGTAAACTTAGGCACTGGTTTCGCTTCCAAAGTTCACCTGATATCTGAAAAAGACGTAGACCTAACTACTCGTAGTAATAAATGGACGATTCAAGTGTCTGTGAGCTTCTTATTTCAATGGTTACCTTTGGTGCGATTCGGATCTTCCCAATCAAGTAAGCAAATTGTAAAGGAAGGCTATGCGAGGAAACTTCTTTTTTAAGAGAGTAGTTATAAAAAGAGGATTATAATAACACAACACAGGCTCTCAGTTTTAAGGCGATGGGTGCTGAAGTTGTTATAAGTCGAGGGTTTGAACCACACAAAGGATAGAGATTTTTTCCGGTCATTTTCACTTAAAGCCTACTTCTGTGACCTCCTAATTACGCATAACGATTATTTCAATCCTTAGAGTTAATGCAGTAGCTGCTCCTACAGTGACCCCTATAAAATATAATACACCTAAACTAAACACATTATGGCAAAGTGTACGCAATAGTGACAATACCATCTCTTAATAACGCCCTCCATCAAGTGACTCAGGCACTCAAGGATTCTTATCAACATCGCTTACATTTTACATCCAAATTTAGCCAGACTGCTGATTTTTTTAGTCTGATAAAGTAACCATATGTGCTCAGTTCCTTAGTTAAATCAGATACTTAAATCAAATAGCCACTTAAGTCATTTGGGCGCAGTTGTCAAGAACTGTTCTGACTGAGAGAGCACAACCGTCCGTGTATGCATATGCAACAGGCCCTCAAATAGTGGTCGGCGTGTGTAGTCTGGATCTTGGACGCTATGAATTTCAATGCTTGTAGATAAGGGAAAATCTATGCTACAAAGGACATTGCCTGCGGGTTGTGAGAAAAAAAAAGGTTAATCCAAATAGACAAGAGGCAGAGAATAAAACAGGGATAATGCCTAGTCGGTAAATATGAAAAGTAACATGTAATGAAAGAAAAGACATGAAGAGAAGAGCGAGAGGAAGAAAGAAAACGATTGATGGGTAAAAAGATAAAAAAGAAAAATGAGAATCAGTAATGAGAGTGATGGCATTTCACTGATGTATAAAAGAGATTCGTGAAAAGGAGAAATAGGCTTAAGTAAGAAAGAATGTGAAAAAAGAGAGAGAGGTACACACACAAACAGAGAGACAGAGACAGAGACATAGGGAGAGAGAGAGAGAGAGAGAGAGAGAGAGAGACAGAGAGAGAGAGAGAGAGAAAGAGAGAGAGAAAGAGAGAGAAAAAGAGAGAGAGTGAGAGAGAAAAGGAAGTTTTAGATAAACAGAGGAGAGAGTTGATAACAGAGATTCCAAAACAAAAAAAAAAGTTATCATAAGAGTATTAAGACCATGTGGTTTGAGAGTGATGTTATAAAATTGTGCAGCTTATGACACACACACAAAACCCGCTTCCTTTTTATAAAGCCGTACTTAACGTGTACGAGCATTCAGTAAGTGTAAACACACACACACACAGAAAATTAAAATCTAGTACTGGTATTACAAACTCTGGATTTCATAACTTTGTTTTGTTGAAAACTTGAGTTTAAATATAGTGCAGGCTTGTGCAAAAATATGTTGTTGGTTATTGTCTTCCTTAACCATATGCATGGAAATAAATTTGATAGATAGGCCATGTATTGTTTGCTATGGCGACTCAAGATTAACTCAGAATAGTTTTAGCGGAACTGCTTCGACCAAAGGGTGTCCAATTGACTACAAAGCAGACAAAATGGATATGGAGGATATTTGGTAACTCGTAAACACGACTAGCCTAGAAATTGACGACCCCTCCTTGCTATTTTTGTGGAAAAACTAAAGTCATTTGAGAGAGTACCTTTTCGACTGATAGGCTCATTCAGGCACTCCTCCTCCATCTATGAATGAATAAATAAACTAACAAAGAATAATAGCCCTAAAATTATTTTTTTAAAACAACAACCTACTACAACATAACTGCCCCCCTTTTAAAAAATTGCTTTGATAAAAATTGCTAAAGATACAAAAAGCTAGAAAAATTTTGATTTCAGGAAGATCTAACATGACTGTCTACTAACTACATTTTCCTTTTTTTTTAAGTACGACAATAGAGTTTATGTTATCACTGACATGGCGCAGTCGTTTGGGTTTACTTGTACTTATTTTATCAGCCTCGTTGGAGAGGGAACAATTTTACACTTTGGCGGTTTGATTGATTGAAGGGTATTTTTACAAGCCCAATTCCACT
>BMAT01012860.1:77802-90400 GCA_019649035.1 Elysia marginata
ACAAACTGTGATGCCCCCTAACTCAGACAGGGCAAGTTATTGTAAACATACGTAGATTGTTAAACCTTAGTAAAGGAGAGAGGCTTTGCAATTATTATCAGAAGAATTTATGCAACAATTAATTGCACTAACTCACCTTTACACATTTTAAGAAACAGAAAATCTGACCCTGTCTAAATTTGTGCAGTAGTCTAAAAAAAATGAGTCTGATAGACGTAATGGTCCCCATTGCCAAAATTAATGACATAACAATACAATCTTACAATTTCTACTACCAATGAAGCTCACTTACCAAAACTAAAACTTTGTGTAAGGGGGAAATTCTAGATGTGCTGTTTATGCAACATTTATTTTGCACCTCATTATTGAGATGCATCACTCAAGCAAAATTACATAGAATGTTTTATTTATTCGCCTCCCTCCCCTGTCCTTGCTATCATCACCAGGGTGGGTGTATGACGCCACTAACAGCTACACCCTTTCCTTCACCATTCACGGAGCTATTGTACTTGTAGCCACCGTCGGCTTTGTTATCATCAAGGTGGCTGTAGTGCTCTCATATAGAAAAGCTGCCCTCCTCACTGCTGCTGCTGCTGCTGCTACTACACATATTGATCATGATGTACATGTCGCTGATGAAAATCAGAGCGCCAAGTCAGATGTGGATTATGAAAATGAGTGTGGTAATTCTATTACATATATTGATGGTGATAATGCAGTTATGAGTGATAATGGCGGTCAAAGCAGCAATAGAGTTATTAATAAAGATAATTGCTCATAATTATATTGATTGAAGTATTGAAAATGTTACCGTACGTGATAAATCAAGAGATTGCCAAGAAGATATATGAGATTTAATAAATTATTTGTGAGTTTTATTGTATGCTTTGCTTTTCTTATCTTTACATGGCTTAAAAAAGAAAGCCATACCGTACCAAAAGAGTTTTCTGTATCGTATTGATGTATTTGAGCAAGAGAGTGGGCCTACCTATAAAGGCTTTTTCGCAAATTTACCTAAACCACGCCAATATTGTGTTAATGACGCTGTTTAGTAGTCCATTTTGTTTTTATTAGTTGTTTGTAAAGCCTAAGGACATTTCCCACACTGGAACATTGCAGTTCATTTCTTAAATGTGATACTTCTTCGCGATGACAAAAACTCACTGCTGATTGGTTGTTTGAATTTTAACGTCTCTTTTCAACTACAAGGTTGTATCAGAGGCGGCGTTTGGGACAATTAAAAGCGTGCTGCCACACTGTGATGTAAGGGGCGCTTGCAAACACCACACCCAGTTACATTATCCTGACACCGGGCTGACCAGACTAAGCACTAAATCCATAATGCCAGACACTAGGTGGATTAGCTGCTAATACCAATTTTATTTAAGTCCTTGGTTTGACTTGGCCGGGGATCGAACTACGCACCTCCCGATCTCTGAGCGAGTGTCCTACCGCTAGGCCACAGAGCCGGTACTCACTGCTGAAGTACAATCGGAGTGAGGTGAATTGTTTCAGTAGTTGTTTTCTTAATATCTTCTTCTATTTGTACCGTTGCAAGCCAAGGTACATCTATCAATAGTGAAGGCTCTGACTGTCTCTTGATAAAAAAAAAACATACCCGCCTTGGTAACCTGAAATCATTTCCGAGATAAATGCTGTTACAATAACAACATAATATTTTGATATACACACAGTGATTGCATATCAAATTTTTTTTATCTCAAAGCACTTGTATGAAAATGGGCTATTTTAGACACAAAAGGCACATACTCCACTGACGCTCGGCAAAGGGTTGAATTGGTTTTATTGTATTCAGGGCGTAAAAAATCCACAATTGTAATTATAGCTCAAAATGGGTGAGAATGTATTGTGCTTATGAAGCCAGGTGTTTGTTCAAGACGGATGAAATGCTATATATCTCTTAATATAAGACTTGATTTTCACAAAACAGAATTTGCAATATTAACAACGTTTTATATTTGAAAATGTAGAAAAGAACATTTAAGGCGTATTTGAGAAAGATTAAATTGCAGTCTACAACCTTATACCTTTCGGTAGTCCAGAAAGGTGAATAGAAATTATTGTGTTTCTTCAGTTTGTTTTTATCGTGATGTCTATAAAACAAACAGAGCCCATTCTACTTCTCAATGGTTTCTAAAACCGTTTCATGATCACACATAGGTATTTTAAACTTTGATAACTCAGACAAAAAGGGCGAAGAAGAAGAAGAAAGAAACAAAAACTTGCCAAAACTGACAGAAAAAGCAAAATAAAAATGTAAGGCGCTGAAAGGAATAGAATCTATAAGAACAAAAAAGAGACGTAAGAACTGTGTCTGTGAGTGAGAGATTGAAAGAGAGAGAGGGATGAGAGAGAGAGAGAAGGAGGGAGGGAGGGATAGAG
This sequence comes from Elysia marginata, assembly GCA_019649035.1. Lineage (NCBI taxonomy): Eukaryota > Metazoa > Mollusca > Gastropoda > Plakobranchidae > Elysia > Elysia marginata. The sequence goes on from BMAT01012860.1 coordinate 80,206, forward strand.
AGAAGAGAAGAGAGAGAGAGAGAGAGAGAGAGAGAGAGAGAGAGAGAGAGAGAGAGAGAGAGTTTACACACATTATCAAAATAAACTCGATCTAATGCTTAGGATCAAGGTATCAGCAGCAGCCATAACGTAAAGGGACATAATCAAAGACAGGTGTGAATTTTTTATGCATTTTTCTGAAATTATCTCTCTTCAAACAAGGTCTCTTAAAGCATGAGTCAACATGACGTCGTTAATTTTTCCTGTTTTAAAAATTTTCAAGTTCGCTCTCAAAAATATTTTTCTCATACTTTACTCAAAAATGTGTTTGTAGTCAATCATAGCAAAGCTGGTACTTTCGTAGAGAAATCCTCAAAAGAAAAAAAATCAATCTGCTCTAGAGCTTGGTAACTGCAAACTTTCGACTAAGTTTGATCCTTTTGTGGACAAAATTTTCAAATAATGTCAATACAAAGCAAGTTTATACAAAATAAAAGTTTAAAAGACTGAAAATTCAAATTGATATAAGCTAAAAAATAGGAACATAGCAGGTACAGAAAATCAAATTTGACAGTAAAACTCCCATTACAAAAACTTACAAAAACAAAACTTTCAGTATACAACTTAACCCAATCTCTCACTTATATTCAGCATTTACATCCATGAGAGTTCAAAAAGGGTGAATTTCTGATAGTTAAAAGTGTTTTATCTAATATTCTAACAATTTAACACTTTGCAACGAATTGTAATTAAAATCCCATAACTAATCACACCAATTTCAATCTACAGAAACAACATTGCTCACCCTAGATAAAATCATAATTCTAGTAACTAAAAAATATACAAAATAGGAAACAACCCCTGTATTGGAATCTAGGGATCTGCACAATTCTGTTACATTGCTACCTCAATGGTTTGAAATAAAAAAAATATGGCAAATCTAGTAAATTGGCAGTTCTCAAAACGATGAAGTAATTATTCGTTTCTTTCCGATATACTCATTAGACCTACTTCCTAAAAGGTTTAACTGGTACAGTATATTGTTAGTACAATTACATGACAATCAAGATATTTATGTAACTAAAAAATCTGACATTTTTCTCCTATAATAGTCTTTTACATGTAACACTTTATAATAATAAAAGCTTTACCAAAGATGTGGAATCATACTTTGACATTCATGTACGTGTGATTACTGATACCTTAACATAAGGCAACAAAACTTATAAAAGCATGTAAACATATGGCATTATGCAGTCCCGTATGTAAAACCTTAATATAAGGCATTAACATTTACATACAATATAAATGCGGCATAAGTGATGTGAGAAGGTCAAATATTCATGAGAACAGCAGAGGATACCATTTAAGCAAGTTCTAATTAAGTCCATTACAATTGCAATAATTTTTTTCCTTACAAAATCTACACAATGCTGATAAAGGTTCATTAGTTTTTCTCAGAAATAAATTTTTCCAAAGAATAAAACTATAAATTAATTTCTGAGGAGAATTACTCTTTATGCTATTCGACAATTTAAAACTGTGGTCTCAAGACGCATAGCTTTCGACTGCACATACCAAAGACCGTCATCCATCATGATATCTTTAAGTTGAAAAATAAATTGTGCTCTGTGTTCATATATTTGTAAATTAATTGTTGTCAGGTTAATGTTTGTTCAAGGATTAGTCTTCATTTCAGTAATTTTCAATCTTAAGTATCTACCACATTCAATCTAAATAATTGACAACTGAAGTTTGGGGGTTAGAGTTGCTCCTTTTTTATTATTCATAACACCATTTACTTTCCAAGGAGATTGATCTATTAAGAAACATAACTAACGCACACATTAAAAAAACAATAAAACTGGCCGCCTCTATCGAAAGAGTTATTAAAACGAAGGAGTTCACCACCTCATTATCATTACACCATTAGCACTATCTTTTGAAATAGGCATAACCCTGGAGTCTGTTGCTAATCTTTATCAGCATTATCTTTATAATAATACTGTAAGAATACACATTAGAGCTAACACTTATAGGTGTGCGTTAGAGGTATCTTTAGCATGGCCAGGATCACACCAGATATGACGTAAACACCTCCGTGAAGTATGAAGGAGATGGTATAGCTGCTGCTTGCGTCGTATACCCAACCTATGGAAGGAGAAGAATAATTACTCTCAGTTACAGTAGTAGAAACGTCTTTTTAAAATTGTAAATACTAGTGGTTACTGGAAAAGTTAAGAGGCATAAGTGCAAAAAGAAAATGGGTAACCTACGATTACTGTGTTAATTACAATTAATTCAGTTATCATTATTATTATTATTATTATTATTATTATAATTATTATTATTATTACTACCGGGTATTATTATTATTATTACGATTATTATTATTATTATTATTATTATTGTTATTATTATTATTATTATTATTATTGTTATATACTTTAAAACTGCAATTTAATGATCTGGGATTTCCGACATCCGACTCCTGAACTGCACTGGTCGCGAGTCAGTCTTATATTGTGGTTCTTACCCGCCACGGGCGTGCCAGCAGCAAAACCTGCAGCCTGGAACATGAGCACAAGGCCGTAGGATCGGCTCACCAGCGACAGACCCAGAAGATCCACTAGTATCAATGGCGTTAACGTGACATATCCACCTATAAGGATGATAAACAAGTATCAATAGCGTTAACGTGACATATCCACCTGTAAGGATGATAAACAAGTATCAATGGCGTTGACGTGACATATCCACCTATAAGAATCACCCACAGGTGTCAATGGAGTTAACGTGACATAGCCTCATGAAAAGATCCACAAGTACCAATGGCGTTAATGTGACATAGCCTCATATAAGTATGAAATAAATACATGCGTGGCACAGAATCTTTTTTAAAAATTTTAAGCTTGGTAAAGTTAATGTAAGGATCCAATTATTTAAATTATTCATTTATCAAGCACCCAGAAAAAGTCTCAAAGCTGTTACTTATGATCTATCAATTCACTTCAAGTTTATTCAGTCAAAAGGAATTGCACAAGTATTTGTATTTAAAAAAATTATTAATCCTAAGTTAGGTTTACAGATTTTTATAACACCACTACATGTATTACTTTAAGGACTGACAAGCACAGTATTAAATAAGTACAATATTCAAGAAACGAAAATAGATATTTTATCGTTCCGATATCTAAATTCGGCAATACTTAAAGCAATATCCTAGTTTCAAATGTAGATACAATTTTAGAAATAAAATGGCAATAAGGATAACGATTTACTTTAAATCAGACCAAAATTAGAAACGATGTTAGAATTATTAGTTATTCTCATTGACATAATTTAAATGCATTTTTTTTAGAAAAAATTGCACATGATTACAGTTCCATACCGACGGCTAGTCCGAGTGTGAAGCCATACAGACCATGCATGACAGCGCTAGCCCCACACAAGGGACTCAGGCAGGTGGAAACACCACATCCTATCAGGCAGGCAGCGCCAAGCAGGATGCTGTCATGTCCACGGTCAGCCACCAAGCCTATGGCCACACGACCAATCAGGTTACCCGCTCCGTACATGGAGAAAGCGATTGCAGCGTCTGCCTTATCCACACCATTGTCCACTGCCCTGTCCACTATGTACACAACAGGCATGAGGTATGTTAAGCTGCTCAGGAAGTTCACCACAGAAAATGTAGCGAAGAGTTTATTCTTCATGATATCTAAATATACTTTTATCTGACCGTGCAACTGTTTGCCAAAGGATTGCAACTTTGGCGTTGAAGATAGATGAGAATAGCTGTCAAGATTCTTTACATTCTTGAGTTCAAGGCTTTCTAGAGAATTTCGAGAAGAATGATCACCAAGCAATCGGGAGGAGCTGTGAGGTGTATCTTCAGTCGACTTTTGACTGGTTACGTAATCTAAACCAAACCGCTGTCGAAGTGCATCTTTGCGTTTCATGTCTGCTTTGTGTAAATCAAAGAGGCTGCTAGAAAGAAGAATATCTGCACTGCTCTGTTCCAGTACGTGATGACAACAGTTTTGACGAAGCATAGAGGCAGAGTTAGCCGTATGGACCTCAATATTATTAGTGCATGATCCATTTCTCAGTTCTACGACGCTAGAAAAAGCATTCCCTTCATCGCGTGGTATTCTTAATTGCTGCAGGCTGCAACTGCGAAGAGTCGAGACAAATTTGAAATGTTGAAGAGCAGGGCTTAGCTTACACGATAGGGAAGCATCTCCAGGTGGTGATGTCATTGCTGGCATATGCTGTTGACCATTGGCATTGAACGATCTTGATATTTGTGGAAGACAACTTTTGCTATTGTTTTCCGTGAAAAAAAGCAATGCATCAACTATACCAGCAGGCTTTAGTATTTCTGATCCATGAAAATCGTAATCTATTTTCAAGCCATTGGGCTTTTGATCATTTACATCCATATCTAAATTGTCTGAAAACAAAACACCCTTTTCACTACCCTCATGGTCCAAGAAAACGACAGGGCTGTCCACCATTTCAAGGGTGATGCATTGTCCATTTAAGTCTAAGATGAGACCGTCTCCAAGTTTAGTTGAGCTCTTTTGAACTTCCTCAACATCTTTATCACCTTCGTCACCATCACTCCTCGCGCTGTCTTCAGTTGAGCTAATAGGTCTCAGGAAAGCCCCACAAACTGCCACATTCAGAACCAGTCCGCTCACGATAAGCATCGCGCCCCTCCAAGTATACTGCTCCTCCAGCCAGATCAGAAACACCGGGTAGAGAAACACACCGACTCCTGACCCTGAAATGGCTATACCCATTGCGAATGAGCGTCTCTTTTTAAAATAAAAAGGGATGGCGGTCAATAATGGCAGATACTGCATGCCTTGGCCAATACCTGAGAAGCATGATCGATATAATGAGCACAATAAGAAGGTGAGGAAAGATGAGAGCAAATTTGAATTTGAATTGGATACAACAGAACACCAATATAACAGCGAGACTACCATTAATATTTGTTAAATAAACAAAAAGCACTAGTTCCTTTCCTTGCATGCCCCCTCACCACCTCTCTCTCTATCTCTGGCGTTGTGTCTCGGACTCTTATATTCTTGGACTGGTAATAATATTGTTCATGATCAATACTGTCAGTGCCTAGTTCAAGTACTAAATGATTTGGTGTTTACAATATCCTATTTCTAGACAAGGGAATTCTTACACCACTACAAAATATGTACATGTAACAGCTGTAGTGGGCTCAGATATCGCACATGAAAATATAGTTGAAACTTGAAATGAAATGTTAAACGATTAAAAATATCTAGTTTGGTGCTTGTAAGCTAATGCTCTTCTTGTTCAATGAGCAAAAGTAATAAACCTACTAAAAATAAAGCTTAAAAATACTTTTTTTTTAAAATGAAGCACGAATGAAAATGCTAATCGGTGTCCACGCCGTAATAACACCCTTGAGTAGCACCTCGTGGGCGCTGAAACTACCCTTAATTTCAGTCAAGCCTTTCTTATCTTTTCCTCATACAACTTAGGTTGTGAGTTTGTATATTTCTAAGCTGTTAGCGTGAATGTCGTATTTGGCCAACTGTGTAAAAACACTAGGGCAAAGTTATAAATTTGTTTAATTCTATAAGTTTCCAATGTTTTTTTTAAATCTTTATTTAAAAACCCTTAAAACTAAAAAAAAATTTTAAGGGTAAAAATCTGACTTGAAAGAATGTTAAAATGAAACTGGATCAAAACATTATGAACTCACCAGCCACTAAGCCTATACATGCGATCAGCGCATACGCGGAAGTGACGAAGCAACTGGCAAAAAAGCCAATAGCGCTGATAACGCCCCCTGCCATGACCACAGCACGTTGTCCGAACCTGGAGTTTAGACTGGCCACTGCTGGACCTGGTGTTCAAAGTTACCAAATTTATAGATAGGCGAAAGAAATTTCCGAAAGCATGGGCACCATACTAGCGATAAAACAAAGTTATAGTCTATTCCGAGGTGAAAATAATTTAGCGTTTTCCTGCAATCACTTGTTTTTTTGTTTCTCCTTGAATTTTGCTCAAAATTGTAGAGTCAATTACATCTATTTGTCTCTTCGGGCAGATTCTTTCTGTGGAACACGAACAACGTGAAATAAATTTTTGCATGGTACGAAAAGCATATTTTTCGATCATGTGGCTGAGGCAAGAAAACCGGAGTTTTACAGTAAAGACACTGCGCCATGCAACAAGGCTCACCATGGCGTAAACTACGTGCTTTGAGACACTGCTGGGCTGTAATTACCTCCAATTTTATTTTTTTAAAATTTAAATGCAGAGCAGAAAATGAAAACGGCTTGAGTCCTGCACAGACAATTTCGAAGATCGAAATAGAGTTCAGAATCGTAAACAAATTTTGAAAACAATGTACAAATAACTAGGCAATATATTGCAAAAAAAAAAATAAGCAGCAGATTGTTTTTGCCTGATACTGACTTTTCTAAAAAGCAACACCCAAAGATACTTCAGCTATCACTTTAGTATACACCTAGATTTGGGGGTCTTTTGGCACATGCACATTTTCTTGAATCAAGGATTTAACATCTCAAGCCAAAAACAATTTGCACAAACAAATAAATATCCTAAATTATATATTTCTTAAATTTTTTCCACTGAGCAGGAATATAATATGGAGACTGATGGTAATGTCAAAGTTCACATTTTCAAAATCAACTCTTTCAAATTCTCTACAGATCAAGTTGGGTCGGCGTGATTTTGCATTGACGAACCTCTGTCTCAGCTTGACGTACAGAAAAATACTACGAATCTTAATGAACTAGTACTCCCGTAAAAAGCTTGATCAATAAAGTAGCAACCCCACGTGATTGAATTGAAAATTATGATGATCTCTTTATACTGTAGTTTCTCATTCTCCCTACACAGGCTCACAGGTTTTGTTTCAGTGCGGTAACAAAGATTGAGTCATGTGGGTTAAAAATCAACCACAATGAACTTGTAATAACCATAGCGATAATACGAGAAAACATTATTGCAGCTATAATTAATTGAATAAATCGAAGTGAGAGAAAATTTAGCTCATTAATATTAGACGTTTTAAAAGACTTCATAAGAGACTAAGATGAAGATGTTTTGGGGCTATAAATCTCACCACACTCTTCTATAGCAGTAAAACATGCACTTTTACCCAATCCTAGCCTTGTTATTGTACTACTTGTATTCTACATGCCTTAGAAAAATTCAGACACTTCTAACATTCACCATCTTGATACAAGTACGAAAATGATGTTTTGCGAACAGCACACAAAAAACCAACAAAAACCAAAAAAAAAAAAAAAATAAAAAAACAACAAAAAACTGCTCGAACAAAAACTATATGAATTCGTTACAGATCTTAAACATCAAACACAACCTGGGACCAGACAGCTAGGGACAGAGGCGACTGAGGACCAGCCGTCCGCCAAGGTAAAAATCCGGTAAGTCGAAAAGGATTGCTGAAGGAAGGTATCACCTAGCAGAAACCCCGCATGAAATAAAAAAAAATCATTACCTTTCCCTAGTTTCAAACTGCCAGAGATCTTTCTAAGCGCAGAATTGCAATGATCAAAGTATATTGTCTTCGCGGACTTGGGCGACAAAAGACATCAATCGATCTATCTATCTATCAGCGCTCACCTGAACCCATGCTGACTGTCATAGCCAGTGTCATCACCCACGACATGATGCCGCGGCCAGTGTCGAAGTCTTCTATCCATGATGTGTAATACACGCTGAGTGAGTATATAGCGGATCCTGCAAACACGTGTTGGTAGAAGCAGCACAGAACCACGACCCATCCCCATCCACCTTCAGACGCAGCCATTCTAGGTGAAAGAATCTGTTGGTTTTTGGGATGTTTCAGGAACACGAGAATAAACCAAGTAAAATAGTTACGACTTTTAAAACAGAAAAAATGAGCCTGACCGAAATAGACCTACTTCATTGGAGACAAAACTGTCGCCAAATAAAAACTATGTTAAAGCATGAAAAAAAATCAAATATCACTTACATTTTCAGAAAATTAACGTTATATACTGCTTATGTTTCACCATGTCCGTAAGCACATTCACGACTTAAATGCATCTTGTTTGCAAACAGGACACTTTTATAGACATCATTACATAACACCTCTCTATTGTACAGAGACGTTTTAAAAAATATAATCAAAACCATCAAAACACCTTTGAACAACAAAAAACTGTGACACTCATTACACGATATTTTTCCTTTTTAAATATCCACCATTTTAGACGAATAATTTTTCTGATAGGAAAAATTAGCAAAATACTGCAGATTATTTTGAAACAAAGAGTATTTCGTCATTGCAGTTGTTACCCAGTTCGATAAGAAATCCAGTACGCCATGCTAAGTTAAATCAAATATTAACACTTCTTATGGTTAGACTTGAAACAATGTCTTCAACTACTTTAAATGCGGTTTTTTTCTGCCATACGCTTAAGTCTGTGAAAGTTTATGAATTAAAAGTATGCTGTACCTATCTACAGATCTGCTTCTTACACAAAACTTTAACTTTTGGGGTAGCTTTATTCTACTACAGTTTATGAACTGGCGCCCCCAAGCACTGTATTAGGGGATTTAGGCGTTCCATAAGTAAATTATTATTTATATTCTTCTTCTTATTACTCTTATTATTACTATTATTATTACTATCATCATCATCATCATCATCATCATCATCATCATCATCATCATCATCATCATCATCATCATCATTATTATCATATTAGATATTATGACTCCAGAATGTCCAACCTGTGTTTGTCAGGCACTCATCACTGTATGGTTCTCTCAGTTACGCGTGAGTGCTCAGACATCTGCTGAAATAGAAAAAAAAAAACAAAACAGTCAGACCGGCTTACATTTCAACTGAAAATCTACAACCAACTCATGGATAGATGCCAAAACAAAGCATCGATTGGTATCATTTGCAAAACCTAGAAATGTATGAAAATAAAATAGAAGAAATGATAAGAATATTATATAGCGGTGTGGAATTATGCAACCAAACCCAACGACGTTGTATCGGACAACAAATGTTCATCTACTAAAAGGACAAGAAAACATTTTAAAAATAGAATTCTTTTCTGTGTGAATATCCTCTATTATCTATACATACTTTGCTCTTTGAATATATGTTATGTCCGTCAGAGGGATGAGATTAAAAGACGCACGCACATTTTAATTGACTAGAAACACACATCTTTGAGTATAACGAAATCCATAACATTCTTTAAAATATCTTCACATTTCTCATAACTTGCATACATGACCACCTGTTTACCTCAATTATATAGATAACTTGATAATTATTTAAAGATTTTTTACGAACAAACAAGAGAAGCCCAATGAAATCATTTTCTACGCGTGCTTCATTTGACACCCTCTACTTCCCGAGAATTCTCGAAACGAAAAAACAAACCTAATTCACAACTTTTTTTTAACATGTTAAGTTTAAGCCCATGAAATATTTTTGGGCAACAGTACAAAATTGTCGAATCTAAATACCATTTCCTTGGTAATTGAGCAGCAAATCAACCAACATTTCGTACTAGCATCTCCTGAAATCCTAATGGACATGCAACTTATGAAATAAAAGAGGCGCAATAGCTATGCGCTTAACATTATATACCTTAACCGACAATGACCCTGAAAATAGCGGGGGGAAAGTCAAGGCTCATGCCATGTGTAATAAGCTAGCCACTCGTGTCCACCTTTGTCCAGATAATAGCAAAGTGACCAGATCCGGAATATACCCGATTTATCTGGTTTCGAGTTGGACAAGTTATAAACACACTGCAGTTGTTACGCAGCGTTTACGATCGGTGTTATCTGTAGCTCACTTACTGTCCTTTCACGGAACGTGACTTTTCTTATAAAGACTTTTTCTGTGCTGACGTATCTCAGTCACGTGCGATACATTAGAATTTAAGCTTGAAAGTTGAATTCTTTCTTATACTATATGGTTTCATACGTTTTGAGAACAATGCTTGAAATTTTTGTAAAACTTTTCTAGTTTTGCAAATCGAAGGCTAATGAATAAAGAAAGTAGAAAAGAAAGAGAGAAAGTGAGAGAGAGATAGAGAGAGAGAGAGAGATAGAGAGAGAAGGAGAGGGTGTGAAAGAAAGAGAGAGGGAGAGGGGAGAGAGAGTGAAAGAAAAA
>BMAT01012860.1:124720-145252 GCA_019649035.1 Elysia marginata
CATTGATACGATAAAGTTGGCCTAAAAAACTTGGTACTTGATAAGAATTTCGCTTTCTCTTCATCTTTCAACCCAACCCCGCTTCTTCTTCTTCTTCTTCTTCTTCTTCTTCTTCTTCTTCTTCCTCTTCGTCTTCGCTCACTCGTGTTTTCCATTTCTCCTAGCTTGTATGCGTCTCTGCGTCATATCTAACGATGAATATGTCTTTATGTTCACCCCCTACCCCTATCTTTCTCTCTCTTTATCCAGTACCCTCCCTCAGTTTTTATCACTGCAACTATTTCGCTATAAACTTCAAATGTAACCGATTATTCACATTTTAAAAGATTTGAGCGTTCCATTCTTTAAAACATTTAGAAACAGCAATGTAGGAGGCAAACATAATTGAGTGTTTTCTCTTTTTTATCATGATTTTATTATTAACCGGCTTTACTGCTAATCGTCCTTTCTAAATCAATGCTTTTCACGTCGAGTTATTGTAACTTTGCAGTTTACTGTGAAGCTTCTCTTTATGGTCAGCGCAACACAGAAATTAAAACTTTCTTTTTTAAACCAAAGAAAGTCACGAGAGATAAGAATAAAAGAAGAATTTGTACATGAAAGGAGCGAATGATAAAGCAGATAAATTCAAACATACAGGAAAAGACAGATTTAGAAAAAAGTCGATATAGTTCGTTCTGATGTAAAAAACAATAATGCTTTGGATTCTCAAGAAATCAAGACCCGGAAAAGGAGGTTGACTTTTTAAAGACTAACAGAAAAAACTAATTGAAGTGGCTTTGAAGCAATATTGATTTTCTCTGGGGAATAGGAACTGATGACTTTAATGAACTCGGAGTTACTAAAAAAAATTTGACAAGGCTTTTATGCCTACAATATCGTTTCATGTCACTCGAAGAAATAGTGACCGTAAAAACCCTTTACAAAAACAAGTACAAGAAACGATAAACTATTTAGTTGATAAATGGTGAAGATAATGAAGGAGAATCCCATGACTTTGTTGTGCGAATTGAAAACTTCCATCTCAAAATACTGTTTGAAAGTTGAGTAGGTGTCTATAAATTGTGAAATACAAACCATAGCTTTTCCGCCTAAACCTTTTATTTAAATTTAGAGTCATTTAGGCGGTAAAGGTCACGCTACTTTTTCTTTTAGTTTATTTCATGGACGCAAAATATCGTTCCCTTCCTATGATTTATTTTTAAAGCAAGACCAGAATATCACATGGCAGTAAGCACTGAAGTGAAATGCATCAGAATTAATAAAATGTAACACCGCCTGTTATGCTGCAGCGACCGGGGAATCAGCAGCTTCATCTAGATACGTAGACAAATTACTGTGCTGACTACTCTATAAACAACCCATTTCTTTAATATCACGTGTTCATGTGTTTTGTCTAATCACTCAGTTAAAAGAAAATGTAAGAATTGTTTTAAAGGTTGTTCTTAGCTCCAAACTGCCATCAATTCAACGGCTTCTGCTGTGTACTTAAATAAACAAAATTTCCTTACTAAACCCTTGACGGAAAAGAGTGCCAACATAATCGAGAAGCAAAATTTGCAGTAAAAAGATTTTGGCCCAGTAGCTATTGCAAAAGCTGTAAAACTGAGCTGTGAAGAGGACGCTTTTAAGTACTGCATTATTCTAAACCTTAAAAAGCGTATCGAGCTGACGACTGATAGCACAGCGTTCCAAATATCAAAACATTAGCACAAAACCTTTGCAGATAATAATAAATTACTGCATTGTTGTGAAGAATGTTATGGAAAAATAAATACTGAGAAAATCTTAGTATTTGAATAGGATATTCTGCCCATTAACTACCTCGTCCCATCTTCTCTTAATAAGAGTTAAGAATTATTTTAAACATTGCCACAACAAAAACATATAGAAATGTCATATGGCCGTATAACGCGATATAAACGGCCTATTTTGTGTGCGTTTTGAGACTAAAAATAACTCAGAAAAAATTCTATTAAGCTGAAACCATAAAAACAACTATTTATAAGTTAACCCGCTTTAATTGTAAAAAGAGACAATACATATAAAAAATAAATAAGGTGTTCTATAGTTGTTCGATAAATGTTCTTTTTTGTAAAAAATTTAACCCTAACATGAAATTTCACATTATTCAACATGTATTGATTCGAATCAACCTCTTTCTAAATCTTTTCTAATCTACCCATTTCTGTCTCTCTACGGCTCCTTGGGTCCTATTAAGTTTCTCCTTTTCTCTGCCCCTAATTTATTTCCTTAAATCAGCCAGAACATTTCGAAATACGTTGAAGCACACGCCTTAAAGTGTTTTTCTAAGCTGATTAGTTTGAAATAGATAGCGAATGAGAAAAAATAGGCATGAAGTTAAAATGGATAGATTGAAGGATTGATGTAAAGTTATATTGGTTGGTAGATAGGTAAGCAGGTAGGTAAGTAGAAAGTTAGAAAGATAGGTGGATAGCTTACGACTGATAGCACAGCAAGTTAGCCAGATAGATAGAAAGATAGACAACAAGGATATATTTTAAAGTTCTCCTCTGCTGTGAAGCTTTTCCTTTTCATGAAAACATCTCACGTAAAATAAAAAAGGTACTTCGTTTTTACTTTACCTTTGAAAAGGAAAAAAAGTAACTGGTTGTGGGCAGTGTTTTGGGGGGCATTTCTTCGCACCATAATTTTGCTTCGTTGCGTGACTAAACATCTTGAGCTGTAGAATATTGGACGCTCTGACCGAACCACCACACTCAGAAACACAATTTAGCTAGAGATTTATGTAGTTTTTAAAGAAGTCAGTCTGGTCTAACCTTAATATAATTTATTGTCCTTATTGGTGTTCTTGTATGAATGTGTATAGCAGAGTTGCTTTCTTGTTTGTCTGACTCGTACAAAAGATTTATTTTTAAAAAGTAGGGACATGCCGTAGAAAGGTTCCCCAACCCAAGTACCAATATATCTGATGAGCTTGCACAAAAGAGTAAAACCCAACAAAACTGTTCACGAGTTTTCATTCGGAATCTAGAGAATTTTACGTTTTAAATCATATAAATTAGCCTAGTGTAACTACTTCTTAACAAATTTAATTTTGTTTATGATTATTTTTTGAAACATGAAAGACAGCACAAAAGGCAACAAAACTTTATGGCTTTTTGCGTCCATGCGTATTAGCTTCTTTTATTATCGTACAAAAACAATAACAACAACAACATAAACCAGGGCTTTGTTCTTGTCATGTGATAAGCGGTTTGAGGAACCTCTTTGGAAAGAAATGTGAGGATAAGGATAAAACAACAATATAGCCTAGCGAGGACCTTATACAAAATAAAAAAAAATCAGGTTATAGCTGGTATAAGTTAAAAAAAATTGGATTCGGTTATTGTAACAAAAGACATAAATAACCTTGTTCTATTTAGGCTCACATTTAAAAAAAATCCGACTTGAGCAAAAGTACAGTGCATTTCGAAAACACCCGGTTTAATTTTCTTAAGCAACTCAATAAATTAGCAGTGAAAAAAACCCTGCAAAATAGGAAAAAATTCCATACTATATAAGCTAAACTGATCAGGAACGCAAGGCTGTGTTTTATTTGCGTTTAAAAAGGATAAAAATATAGAAAGTTACGCTCTTTTTTCCTAGAAAGCTACTAAAGCTCATTAAAGTTATAGCTCCCTCGAGCCCGCTAAACAAAACTGATGTGACAACTGGCTTTCGTAGTACCGCCTACAGAAACTATTTATCTAGGTCTTCTCACTGTGTGATCAAAACGATATTTTTTAGAAACTTTTCCCTGGGGTGGATTGGGAAATTACTTCTCTCACGTGTCTGGAATCTCCCAAGTGGACTGTATACCTAGTAACAGCACAGTGCATTAAATGTTGCTTTATATTGCTATTACTGTAGTCGTTGTTGTTTTTGTTGTTGCAACTGCAGCAATTTATGTTGGTGTTGCATATATGTCCACTGATTTAAAAAGAGTTTTCATCTAGTAAAGAACTTCAATGATAAATAATGTCCAGTGACAAAATATCTTTTCCGTTTTCTGTTTAGTCACCATGATGCGGTTATAATAATCATTTTTTATTAATTTAAAAATATACTACATCCTTCTAGAAATGAATGTTTGATTGAAATTAGAGGTCTATTTGAACTGAATTGAACTTAATTTCATGGGCCCATATTGCAAGAGAATGTTTAATGCATTCATTTGAGGACTCTCTTGACTTAATTAAGTATTGACGTAATGTTTTTTTTCCACTTTGACTAAAATGCACGTCAAAATGGAAAGATAAACGACGCCACAATGAGTGCTATCAAAGTGCACTCTCTCGCTCACCCTCACACCCGCACTTAAACAAAGTAATGCATCTCTAGAGGAGTTATCCAGCCTAAGAAAATTACTTTTAGCGTAGTATTGTCCTTTCACTATTTCAAACTCAAACATACTTTAAAAATGTTCTTTGAATTCTCCGTATCGAACTCTAGGATACATTTTTTGTGCTTTTGAGACCTTTTGACAAATTATCATAATCCTGTCTAAATCTTGAAGGGAGACAAATGTTACAAAGACAGGAAGAAAAACCATGATGCAATTCGTTAAGATAAACTCTCTTAATCAATACAGCTAAAATAAGATGCACAGTCTCTGCTTGTTCCCACCCACCTCTGAAAACATTGATACGATAAAGTTGGCCTAAAAAACTTGGTACTGATAAGAATTTTCGCTTTCTCTTCACCTTTCAACCATGCTCCTTGTTTATACATCTCATGACAGCATTATTAGAGACAGGTTCTTCTTCTTCTCCTTCCTCTTGTTCTTCTTCTTCTTTTAAGTTTGTTGCCTATTATTTCTCAAATTGCAGACCTGATCACAGAGTTTGTAGAGGGATGGTATGGGGCAGTAAAGAATTGTCTTTATCGTTTAAGTCTTATGATGAATTGGCTCAAAAGGTTCGTCCTTTTACAAAAATTGGGTTCAACAGTCGATGATCTTTGCTTCGTATTGACGTAATGTACTCACATTTCTTTGATTCTCAAAACGGCGGCTGCACATTTACTGTCTCAACAAATTTCTTTGCAGGTTCTGAAAATCTAACATGTATCAACCAGCCCGGGAGCAAATTTTCTTTTATGGCCGTGAATACTCAAAATAGCAGCAAAAAGTTGCACAAGTATTACAAAACAAAACAAAACAACAGTCAGTTTAAATACAAATTTACCAGAAAATATTAAACACTTATTGAACAGTTTCTACGGTGAAAGCCCTCTGTGTCCGCTTGCCTTTTCGACAACAATGCAGTGTATTGACTGGAAAGGCAGTTATGTCTACTTCCTCATACTGCTTACAATAACCTTTAGAGAACACAGGAAAATTCTCAGAGAAAAAAAGATCCCTCGCCAATTGCTCCGTTTAGCACTAACAAAGCACTGAGTGTTAAAACTTCGTCTGTATAATTTTAAGCATTGGCCAAAAAAACTTTTACTGTAAAGCAGAAGAATGTGTATTGGTGCTTGTGTGTGCGAGTAAAATTTGAGTATTTCTTTCTTCGTTCTGAGTTTTTTTCACAAACGCATTTCTGAACTAATTCGTTCTTTCAAATATTCACATAATTATATCTACAATTCACCTGTTCTCCCAGACTTATTTTTTGGAGTATACTTTTTCCACTCCTTGGGCTCATTTTTTTCTTTAGATTTTTTTCGGTCCTTATTTTAATCATTACGTTAATATGTTTTCGTCTGTGACGCGTTGAGATATTAAAACCCATAAACGTATACCAGACTTACGCTTACCTTCAAACATCTTTCTTAGTTTTGGATGCTAGCGTGCAAATTGAAATCTGCTTATAATCTCTCAAGTATCATCTTAGTCTTAGTGTTACGGCTCTATTATTATAATTATGTCGATACACCATTATCTTTCAAGGGAAGTCAGTTTTTTTGGAAAGCATTCATACAAATAAAAGCGATAATATGACGCACGAACAGGTATTGTTATAAAGATAATCGTCGTTTCTTTTTTAAATTTGTTTGTGTGAGATATAAAAGAAAGAGAAGCTATAGAACATTATCATAACACCTCGTCATAGTAATTCACGCTGGGAGGAAGGCTGTCATCTGCAACATGTCTAGCGATCAGCCTGGACCGATGTCCTGTGCGGGTCATAGTTCAGCCACTTCTCACACTCTCATCGCTGGACTCAAACATGGTCATAACTTAGTTTGACCGTCTCCTAGGACTCAGTCCCAGGCAGCGCTCGTTGGTTGTGACTCATCCTCAACTCTTCATCTTTGGTGAACAAGTTTATGTGTTTATAAATGCTAACAGTTATGATTGAAAAATTTATGTCATAATTATTTGAAGGGGTGAACGGGGGAATAATTATAGAGGAAACAAAAAATACTGATAAAATTCAGGGATAATAGTTACCACTTTATGCAATGAAAAGCGCCGTTGAAATTAATGTAAAATGTTATATCGTTTAAACGATGCTTTATTCAATGCCATAGTCTTTCCGTTTGGTTTATCATTGATATTTATAATAGATATAATGATCTAAAAGGTACAATAAAAAATAAAGGTTTTTATTATGAAAAGCATGCATTTCTTAAGAGGAACGAAAAATTTAGCATTGCATGTATAAGACTCGATAAAAGAAACATGCTTATAACCAAACCAGTTAAAATGATGCGTCTTGTGGCCTTATCAGGTCTGTTCGCATCTTCTTCATAAATATGATAAAAGGCAAATAAGAAAAAGATTTGGGAATCCATGAAATATCAAATCATATTAGTTGTAGATGTAACTGGACATTTCATTTAAGACTAACGAAAAGTTTCACAGTTTGCATACTGTCTGCTGATAAAAATTTTCAGCTAATCGTTAGCAAATTGCATAAAGCCGGCCGTTTACGTTGAAACATTTTATCATTTTAGTCTAGCTTTTTTCCCTCTGAGTTGGATATAGTGACAGCTTTGAGCCCTTTATTTGTATTTCAATGGATTTGACTGCTTTCGATTTTGTCTATTCATCCTATGTTTCTGGAAAATGAGATGGCTAAAACAATTGCATCGGCGCATGATGAGATTTACAGAAGACAATTTTTAGATACAGCCAAATTTATGAATCGTCAGCCCAAACAGTAAGTGTGTGTGGGTTGGCGCTATGTGTGTCTGAGAGGCATACCATTAGTGCCTTGGTACCAAAGTTCATATGAGTGACCCACCTAATTCCCTGTGGAGGGCAAAAGTGCAAATGAAAAGAGTAATTGGCCAAAGGGTATTATGGATGACTAGACTACTGGGGAATCAAGAATACACAACATCGTGAGAGGTTACTTGGTTTCGAGAGTTTGGCTTGGCGAATATCTGACGAGCAGGGCTGGCGAGCTTCTTGGGTTTGTAAACTTCAAAGAATCAAATATTAAAAAAGAAAACCTGCAGAACTGAAAGAAATTACAACAGAAAGGCTTTTGAGAAGAGCACGTGAAAGCGCCAAATGGGCTCAGAGAGAAACACCTTAAAGAAATGACTTGATTTAGGTTATGAGGAAAAAAATTATTACAATTTTTTCTTTGTTTTTTATGCTACATAAAATAAAAAATTTAATATTCTAATAAGTAGCATAACATTTTTTGAACTTTGCATACCAGAATTCAGACCAGTGGATCTAATTTCTGGATATATATTTTTGCTTCACGACTTAACATTTGAGGTCCATATTAAGTTTAACACTAAACTTCCATGACTTGTTCAATATACAGTGGAGTGTGCATAAGATAAAAACCTGTTAATGATATCAACTTTAATTTAATGTAAACTAGATGTGTTGTTGATTTTCTTTTTTTAAAATAATGTTACTGCTTTAATTACTCTAAGTGTTCACCTTAAAAACAAGTTAAATGTACATGATCGTAAAAAGAGTGCTATTCCTTAAAGAGAGCTTAATCTTTTGAGCGCACCACCTTCACCCGAGGAAATTGATTCAACGAATAGGACATTAAATTTTCTGTGGATTTCTGTGCTCGTAAAAGTAGCATTTACACTTTCGCTGTGACTCAAATTCACGCTAAATTCAACATATTAAAGCTTGGTAAGGAGAAAATTTAAAGAACTAATTTTATCTTTAAACGCAAATCGTGAAACAACACTGAGGAAACAATTATAAAAAATCTGTTGGTTTTTGTCCACCATAATTACAGATCGATGTCTTATATAAAAGAGGCGTCAATAAAGACCGGTACTTATGTCACTTAACAAGGACAAAAATGAGAAAAAGGAGTGTATCTTGTATAGGGGAAATAAACATGGTTTGCAGCAAATGGAAAGCATCTAAGATATAAAAAGGACCGGAAAAACTTAAAACTAACAAGGATATATGATCTTTGTAATAGGTCGACAGGTTGCACAAAGCTGGAACTCAGGGTGGTTAGATCAGATGATGACTGGTCGGACAGAGCACGCCAAATTGCCAACAAACCTATTTACGTCCTCCTCACTTCCTGTTCTCTAATGCCTGCTCTCGTTCTCTGTCTATCTCCTATTTTTTCTGTGCAATGTCTATATTAAGGGATGATATTTGTCTTTATATATCCCTGTATCCCTGTCTATTTCATGTCTTCATTGCTTTTCTCTCCCTCTCTTTACATTTTTTTATTCTCTGAGCAACTGTATTATCTCTATTCCTTCAACGTGCACAGACACTTTCTTCTTATCTCTCTGTCTCTCTTTCTCCTTTTTTTTGTGCCTCTCCTAGTCACCCCTTCCATCTCTCCCTTTTTTAAATTTTACCCTGGTAGTGGTAGAGAAAAATGGCCATCACAGATGGTCTACTCATTAATCCTCTAGGCTTGGAGTCCACCCAGAGAGATGAGAATCCGCGGATTGACGCCCGCGTCGACCCCGAAGGGCATGAATAATAGTATAGCTCACCCTCGCGCCGCTTCCAGAGCTAGTAAATTAGTTGATGTAATGATGCACCGAGCCGGATTATCAGGGCTGTTTATCAAGATATTTCCCAAGACCCCCCGGGGGAACGCTTAGTTCACTGAGTCGAGTCTCCGGCAGCCTGCATTAATGTTTCACTTTGCTGTTTTAGCCAGCGACTGAATTTTGCGATAACGGCATTGTGGGCAGTTCCCAGCCCATCTGATACCAGCTTTCCATCCTTCAGCCAATGTCCAGACCGTTGGTTTATGCTGGAAGTTTAAGTGCAGCGGTATTTGAACATGTAAATATTTCAGATGATGCTGATTAATGAATTTGATTTGGTTTTTTTGCGCGTGCCACGGTTGTCGATCACATGCTTTAATAATTACGAGATATCAGGTAGATTTATTTTCATAAACATGATAATGGGATTCACTCACGCTTAGTTGGAAAAGCCCTTTGAATAAATTTTGATTTATGTGTTAACGGCAAAGTACTGAATTATCTGACTCCAACCACCTTTCCATTTCTTCTAGACCCACATACGTGTTTCTTGAAGACCATCCTACTTTGCCTCTTCCCCTTCTTTTTCTTGCTCAACCTCTCTTCTCCCTCCCTCTATCTCGCTCACTAGAACCAAATTTACATGAATAATGTATTTCTTTGTAACACTGCATCCTGACATTGTGATTAGTATGATAATACCCCATGACTGTCTCCCCTAATCACGTCAGATTGACACAGACGTAATAACTATACCCCTGGTACAATCATTTTGGATAGTTTTTATTTTGGACCAGCAAAACCACCACAGTATGTGGATGCATGTTCATGAATATGCCGTCATGCATTATATGCGTGCATGCTGTCGCCACAAAAAGACAAAACATATGTCTGGTATATTTTCTTGAAATGACATGACCTAGATAGGTTGTGGACCAATATCTGTACAGAAATAAAAGAAAACTATAGCTTTTAGGTTCCCGATTTGTTCTGACTAAGGTACCCTCAGTTTATGCAGATAAGAAACCCATTTAGACTCATTGAGCAAAAGTTTTATGCCAAGACTGAAAACTTATGTTTACACCTAGATTCAGCTTGGTCCTGATTTAAATGAAACAAACTAGAATATAGAGATCAACAACACTCATCGAACTAATGTTGAACTCCAATACACCAAAAGCACGATTTCGAGGGAGGAGTTCATTATTTCTTTCAGAGTGTGGTGTGAAATCCCATACTTAAAAGACGGGTTCAGGCCCTGAAAAGAAGTCAAAGCAAAAAAGTCTAAGCTTCTTATTATTCCTGACGTATGTTTGTTAGAGTCAAAAAAAGGAATCGTTATAGCACGATTAAAGCTTCTCTTATCATTTTTTCAGAAATGATATATGTTTATCAACATCTTAAACAAGAACTCAGGGGCCAGATATCTCAAGGCAGGGAAGACCAACGTTGGTGGACCTTACTCGACAGCTAACGGAAAACAGTACAGAAAAAGACCTTGGCGTTTTTTTTTGTTGAAAACTTATTTGAAAAAAAAACCAACATTGTCGCACAATGCACATCCAAGGCCAACTGGGTACCTAGCGTTATAAGAAGGTACTCTTGCCATTTGTTGGAGGAGACCTTCGGTGGTGCGATCGTCACTAGGAAACGTCCATGCAGTCTGACAGCCTCCCCATAAAAATCTTAGCATTGAAAAAGAATTAATTTTGTCAAGCCAAGAGCAAAAGCATTGTTAAGGTTGTTAGCATTGATAAAGCAGTATTCTAAGAGGCCGAATGTAAGCTCTTGGATTCCCATCACTGGAGCGCTGGCGTCATAGAGAGGACATGATCGAGGTATACAAGTAACTAAAACTCCAACAGCGCTCTCGTGCTACCCAAAACTATTAAAGATAAATGATTTGCATAAAAGTTATACCATAATACAAGAAAACTCGCGTTGAGTTTCCAATAGGTGTATATAATTAGCAGAAACTGCTAAGCCATTCAGAATGCAAAACTAAATTTCACAATACCGTTAATACCCCTCATACCACAATTTTCACACACTAATTATAGTCCCTTTCATTCAATGTCTTTCAAAGGCTGCATTGTCATTGAAACAAGTATCCAACACAATATAAATTAAAAAGTGAGGTGTAAGAATACATCCTTGAAATACTTATGACGTTTTCTTTGTCATTCTGGCTCTACATTAAAATGTAAAAGTGTAAAGTAATTGCACACGTGAAACATTGTTCATATTTACCTTAACACTTCAGCTTTCTTTTCTTTAATCTACTCCCCTCCCCCAATATTTTTTACGGCTTTTAAAAATTTCTCCGCGAATGAGTCGGAAGTTGGAAATTCTTTCTTTCAAGGAAGCGCCATTTGAAGGTAAATTTTTCTTTAATTTTCCTATATTTTTTGTCAACGATAGTTTGAATATCTTTCCACAAAATGTTGATAACTATATTCAATTTGTGACGTTAGAAAGCTTAGAAAAATGTCCTGTTCAAAACAGCAACGCTTTTGAAGGCGAAAGTTAAGACACTCGACTCATTCACCGTGGACGCAAGACATGCCGTTACTCTTCTTTCTGTTTCAATTTTATGTCTATCTATTTCGAAACTCAAAGGATGCGATCTAAATAGTTTTGTTTGGAACAACATCGTTCATTTTATCATTGTAACCACACTCAAAACATTATAATTCCTTGAACCGTAGAAACTTTAAGCTCCTAGAAGCCCTTATGTAGTACAAACTTTGTGTTACCTAGAACTCTTCTAAATACAAAAATAAATATTTTCCCTTGCTCTAAGCTTTGAATGCGGGGCCATGCTAGTCCATGATCCAATCGAACTTTAAGCCTTCCGGTGGAGGTTAATAGGTCCACTTTCCATTCATTAGAAGTACTCACGCGCTAAATCAATGTGTTTCCTATACACAGTGCACCGCCCTTAGGGGCTGGACAATATCCTAAACCTAAGTCGTTCACCTCTTACTAGGTAACGGGTACTTTATCGATACGCCTGGTTTCTAATACGCAGTGTACTGCCTTGAAGTTTTATAGATTTTTATTCTTATCGAATTTTTTGCTACTATCAAATTCTCAAATTTTAAATGCAATTTCTGTAAAACAACCTAGTAGAATTATAGTTTTAAGGCAATTAATAAAGATTGTGATGATATTCCTTAACTCTTATCTTGCAGCTCAATGAAATAGAAAAGGCGATTGAATATTGCGTCTCAAATCAAGCAACAATAATTTTACTATGCGCGACAAAAGTATCCCTTCAAATTTCCCAGGAAAACTAGGTTCTGTCATACACAACTACTGATTAGTAAAGTAATATATCAGCTTTGATAATGTGAAGAAATAATGTGTAATCATAATAGTAAAAGATTTCTTATCTGAACGTTCAGTTCCAAAAAAATATTTTTGGTAATTCCTAATGACCATTTATTGATTTCCGCATTATAGTTCTTTGATTATATTTTTTAAATATTAGCTTTAAGTTCAACATTGTTTTGAGGAATAAACTCAGTAAAAAATAAAGACCATCAGGGACTTAAAACCTAATAAAAGATAAACCAATGAGCGGAGAAGGAGAAAGAGAGAGAGAGAGCGAGAGAGAGAGAGAGAGAGAGAGAGAGAGAGAGAGAGAGAGAGAAAGAGAGAGAGTTAGGTATGGAACTAGAATGTGTGTTGCGCTAACATAAAACAAATAAACAAACAAGAGGAATGACAGCTCACTCTAATACTTAAACAGCCTTGTTTCAAATTATCTCCCAAATGACCATTGTTTACTTAATGTTAAACCATGTGAAAGTGTGTGCAATTTCATGGTGAGCTGTGCCAGGCCTTTCCCAATATGACGTATTAATGATGCCGAGCTTCCGCTTAGCACAGGCCGCCTAAGTTCAGCGAGGCGTAGCAATCGAATCTCGCTTCATCCACCATAAACCTATAGATGTGAGGTGGCAAAAAACAATCTTTGTTAATGCTTGGGCGGAGGAGGTAAATTGATGTCTATTGAGACTGGCGCTAGAGTGAAAGAGCGTGTTTATGTCATGAGCCAGTGAAGTAGAAGAAGGCATTGGCTCAAGTAGATGACACTTACTGTTGTGTTACTGAGAACATTGGGCCCGGTTCGCCCCAATGGGTTTATGTTTCCGTTCTCTTTCGCTCACCGGGTCAAAAGCAGATACCTCCAGGGTATTTACTCGAACTCTAAAATAATAGAGATAATTGTTCAGGGAACAGCGGTTGTGTAGAGGCTCTTTAAGTGGAAGGTGGAGTTTGTGGGTGGTAATGGTAACTAAAAACAAAAGCAACGTAAATACTTCTTGTACCATGTAGAATAGGCTTGTCAATTCTCAAAATAAGACTAGTAAATGCACGTAGCAGAAGAGGCAGTGTTATGTTGGTTTTCGCTTTTCGCTGCCGTTATACAAATTTTTGTGTAAACGTTAAGAAACAAGAACAGTTAAAGTTATTGTAAGATCTTTGCCATTGTGATTTTTTTTACTAATAATTGAGTGCGTAAGATTCGTGTTAAAGGCATTGTAGAATATATTGATGAGAAAATTTGGTACAAATATCGATGCAACTGGTTAAAGCGTTGCTAGTGCTGGTACTGCATAAGGTCCCTTGATCATTTTAAGCAGATAGAAATTCAGTTCTTGTAAAAACTAAAACTTAAAAAAAATTAAGAAAAGCTATCAATCTCACGTGGCAAAATAAGAAATTTTTAAAACTCCAACTCTAAACTTTTAAACAATAATGCTCTTGAGATTTATTTTAAAAACATGCTTAATATTTTGCATGTTCAGAAATAATCTGCTTTAGAGCCAGAATAAAGAAAAAATGGAAAGCGGAAATCAAAACGATAAAGTCTAGACAGATGTACAGCCAATGTCTTTCGTGCCTGACTTTCGAGTTCGGTTACATTTTATCAATAGCTTAAGCTTCTTGTCATTTTACACTTCCTTAGAAAGAACAGTTTACGAAAGTAACATTTTTAAACTGCAAAGTACAGATTGGCTAATTAAAATTATTACCATGCATAGATGCTCTCAGCGATAAAACATCTCATCAGGCCCCTGGGTCCAGGTTAGCTGTGTTTTAAGACAGATAAATTTATTGATTGGGTCGGGTATCTAAGAAAGGTCTGCTCAATGAAGATGTGCTTGAGAAAAAACATAGTATTTATATTTTTTGCAAATTTGGCAATAAATATTATGCCTATACCTTCTCTGAGCTTTCTCAAAAAATGCACCGAGTGTACGACGTCTAAATTTAAACACGTTTGAAATAAAGCCTTATTCTTTTGTTTTGTTGACAGAACTAGACTGTTACTATGGTTTCTATGTTGCCAACAAGACATTAAACTTTTAGTTGCGCCTCAGGTAAAACAAAAGAATAGCGCGTGAGAATCGTGCAACAACTCGGATCGACGGCTCACCGAACGGCGAGCAGTGAGCGCAACCGGTCGAGCACGTGCTGTGAGTAAAGCTTAAAAAAGATACAGTCTTAGGTTAGCATTATTTGTTTTTTTTTTGGTGTGGAGTAATTTTTTTATTGTTTTTTTTTAAACAGATAATTTCCGCGCAGCCAGGCCATTGGTTTGCCTGAGCATTAAATACATGAACAATAAAACGTTCAATAGATAACTCACTTCGTGACGATGAAGGGGGTTTTGTAGCATCATAATAATATATTGCATACCTGAAATCGCAGAATTTACCCTTTTCGAGTAATCTTGTATCAACGCAATAATCATACGAGACCGGTTTGGATGGTAGGATAGGATCCTGAATCCTGGTTTTTCTTTTAGGCCTGAGCCTGATATCTCCGCTCTGTATCGTCCGCAAAAAAAAAGAAAACTATGCTGAACATACGAGGTGAAATATCCATCTCACGAGTTAAGTGTTTTTAGAGAGATTTTACAAGAGTACCCTTGGTTTGTTCATTTCTCGATAATATAAAAAACATGACATCTACTTGCGAACATCTGCTTTGATTAAGACTGGTTATTAAATCGAGAAAAAAACTTTCGCTTTTAAAAATATTTTGCAATAAAACAACAGATATAGAAAGGTGTGTATAAAAGATCCACTAATGTCACTATAAAGTTATTCTTGGTAAAGAATTAAAATAAGAAGAAAAAAAGCTTCTAAAACTACCAACATATATATCAAAGTTATTTAGTGAGCATTTTAAGTAAACTCGCTCTTTTAAAGTGTAAAGACATAAACTATGTGTCGGTTTAAAACAGTTTGCGGCCACGACGTTGCCTAGTTGATTACACAAGAACGATAAAAATGCACAAATCATTACATCTACTGTAAGAAACCCAGACCACCCCTACGCCAATATGAAGCAGGTGATGCTCTATTCATACTTGAAACGATTTGAACTTATTGACCCTGGTCTGAAAAAGCTATTGATGAAGCCCACCGGGAATAGCTGACGAGCTCACCACAATATCATTCATCCTGGCGTTGGTGGCCGGGCGGTCGGGCGAGCTTTCAAAACACAAGATCGTGACAGGGCCACTGAAGAGGTTCAGTCTGACAGCTCTTTACTTGTTGTGAGTAATTCTTGAGCTCACTAGACCGTGAATAAGTGGATGAGTATGGAGCGAAAAGAGAAACTAGGGAAAGAAATTTATTTTACAGAGCGGAAGAAGAATAAAAAGAGATAGATAGATAGATAGTTAAGTATGTAGATAGACTGATAGATAGATGAAAAGATAGATGGATAGATAGATATAGAGAGAGATAAAGAGAAAAGAGGGCAGGAAAAGATAGATAGGGAGAGGGATACTGAGAGAAAGAGAAGGAGAGACAGAGAGATAGAGCGAGCAAGGGAGAGAGAGAAAGAGAGAGAGAGAGAGAGGGAGAGAAGAGACAAAGAGCGAGCAAGGGAGAGAGAGCGAGAGAGAGGGGGAGAGAGAGAGGGGAGAGAGAGAGAGAGAGAGAGAGAGAGAGAGAGAGAGAGGGAGAGAGAGAATTAAAACTTATACAATACGGCGTTTCAAATTACAATATGAATTACTGCGAAGGCAATGGGTGGACTGGTTTTAAGCATAGAGAATCTTTGAATAGGAACTAAGTACCTTGTATTTGAACTTTCTTCTAAAAAATAATATTCTTTAAAATGTATAACCTACAATGTCGATTAAATAGTCTGCATTTTTCTTTATCTCAACATGATTCTTTTCTTCCCTAATTTTCTACGGAACTCGATAAAAAACCATAACGTCATTTGCAATAATCATTGTTAAAAGTTAAGTTACACATTGAATATTAAAAACTGCGAAGTTGAAAATAAACTCAGATTTTTATACATGAAGAGTTGATAAAAATGCAAATGAGAGTGAGTTATTCAAAATTTGGTTTTCAAGGTTCGCTCATGAAAAATATTTTGGTCAACCTTTAAAAAATTTCACTGTGACCCCTACATAGGCAGCAAAGAATGGATTGAGCATTAATTAAATACCTTGGTCGCGCGGTTCGTTCTTATAAAAAAAGTAAATTATTTCTTCTGAGAGTAATAATGCTCAAGTGATGATGATTGTTGCGACTTCAGTTAATGTTTTCAGCTCGCCTTCAAATTTTAATGTTATTTTGGTAGCATTACTTTCTCTTCCCTGACACCATTATATGAGTCCCTCAAACCATAAAAAAGCCCTATGGGATGTTGAACATCCATAAGACACCGTGATATATGCTTATACAGGGGGACAAAAATCGAGATAACGAAGACTAAAACGATAAATATGTAAGCATTTGTGGGTAAGGCATTATATTTTGATGAAGTTAAAGATAAGTATTGACGTCACAGTAGTAGTAAAAAATGAAGATGATGATGGTTTTCTTGTTACCTTTGATGATGATGATTATAATGATGATGATGGTGGTGATGAAGGTGGCGATGAAGACAAAATAGGGTCAACGACTGTGTTGTTTTTGGTGAGTTGGTGCTAAATAGTTTGGCTTTTGATAAACTTATAAATGAATTTGATGACAAGGATTAGAGATATCGTGATGAATATTATGGTGTTGATGTCGACGGACAGTAATTGATAAGGTCATCTTTGAAAATTTAAAGAGATTAAAAAGATTTTGTTAATAAGAATGTACTCTGACGGAACCGAACCAGTACAGTAAACTTCCTTCATTAAGGGCGTAGCTATCAGACCATCTTTTAACAATTGATCTGTGAGTAATGTCCTCAACGAATTAGGTCTGCAAGTCTGGAGACGCTTAAAAGTAGCCCAAAGTTCTCTAAAAACCTCAGAGCTTTTCAAGGATATCCTTACCACTTCGGCTTCTTTGCATGATGAAACTCTTTCGGTCTGAGCAGGATATTGAGAATAAATTCAAGAGTGCTAAAACAGATTTAGCAGATAAATGTCAGTGGTGTGAGGTTTGAGGTGTTGAATCACTGTCAAAGCTGTGATAAGACACTTCTAGTGATATCAGATTTGGTTATTCTTTGGAAAGGGTTTATCACATGCTTGAGGGTTCGCAGCTCAGGAAACAATTAAATTGATTTTTCTTGTTATCGAGAGAGCTTTTTATCATTCTTCCTCGTCTTACGCAGTATCATTTGGGGAGTATTTTTTCCTCTTTAAAATCCTTTAGGTTTACAAATTTAATCTTTTCATTATCTTTCTTTTGCTTTTTTAACCGGGTGATAAATATTACTATCGCTTATTCTGTCAACGTAGCGTTCAATTCAAGGTTTTTCATATTTTCAATGTTTTCATTGTGGGCGTGTTCGTGTATTCTAAAACAATTTTATTATTTCAAGTAAATTAAATTTTTAGACCAATGATTCACATTTTAACAACGATTGAAGAAAACCACCAGAGGCTGATGTTTAAAGCTCTCTCTCTCTCTCTCTCTAACTCTCTGTTATCTTTGTTATCCAGCTATAAAATTAAAAAAGGATAAATATGCTGCAATATTGACGTCACTTATGTTGTTGCTGGGAAGGCGACAGAGCAGCTGAGAATGTTTGCCCAGATTGAGACCGTTTCTAATATGTTGATCCAGGTTTTTTTAGATGCGCTCCATCTTCCATCTCTACAAAGATGAACGAAGAGCCGTACAAAATTGAATAATGGCTATCGTGTGGAGAGCTGTTGCCTTATCTTGGGGGTTCACTCTGGTTTGTTCTCGGTTCATGAGTTTGCGGAGACGATAATGGACTGGAAGGCGGTGCTAGAAACGGTAATTTCTGTTTTTGTCAAGAGAGAAACATAAAAGAATGTATCTGATGTAAATGTGTTATAAAAGACATTAAACGAGAGAGAAATTTTGTGAAATAGAAGAAAGAGAAGAAAAAGAAGAACAGACAAGTAATGATAGTAATGTTAATAATAATTAGATGATGAAGAAGAAGGGTGGGAAAAGAAGAAGAAGAAGAAGAAGGAGAAGAAACAGTTGTAGTTGTTGAAAAAAAGAGATCTAAAGAATATTTACTCCCGTACGGAGTACCCCAGGGTGCTTGGTCCAGCTCTTTTTGTTTTGTATATTGGTCTACTCTCAGATGTTTTTAGAAAAAAATAACTTTTGTTACCATCAATATGCAGATGATGTACAGCTTTACCATCCTGGCATGTCTGCGAGTCAAATTCAGACCATCATAAGTGAAACTGAAGAAATTATTACTACAACAAAAAGATGGATGAAACAGAATAAATTAATTTTAAAAGAAGAAAAGACAGAAATTTAATGATTGGCAGTAAAAGACGGCTAGCTTCCCTTGAAGATCTGAAATTGAGTTTGGGTGAAAATATATCTCCAACACAAAATGTTAAGAACCTTGGCACATTTTTAGACTCGTGTCTTAGCATGGAAATCAGATCAGTTCATTGTAAAATAAGTACCTTGCTGTTTGGCATTCCTCACACAAAACTCAGACGACTCCAGGTACTACAAAACCATGCAGCAAGACTCATTTTTAAAAGATCAAAAAGAGAAAATGTTTCCCAACTCCTGAAAGAACTCCATTGGCTCCCAATAGAAAATCGAATAAAATTTAAAGCTGCTGTACTTGTGTTTCGTTGTCTTGAAGGCACGGCCCCCACTTATCTTTGTGAACTCAGTAAAAATATGAACCAGTATGAAGTTTGAGATCGTCAACAGACAAAACTATTTTAAATGTTCCAAGAACAAACACCAATAATGGTTGTAGATCTTTTTCTTACTTTGGCCCTAAAGTGTGGAAAGACCTACCGCAGGAAGTGCGTAGTGCAAAAAGTCTGTATATATTTAAAAAGTCTCTTAAGACATACCTGTTTAGTTTCTGATTTATGACAAATAAGTACTTTGTATTCTTCTTAATGCAGTGTGGGTGTGAGTGTAGGTGTTTGAGTGTGTGTGAATGTTTTGAGCGTATACATATTTTTTTTTTAAATTGTGCGCTTCGAGCTTTTGTTTCATTAGATAAGGCGCTTTACAAATGTACATTATTATTATTATTAAGAAGAAGAAGAAGAAGAAGAAGAAGAAGAAGAAGAAGAAGAAGAAGAAGAAGAAGAAGAAGAAGTGTTCGATGGAGCGGGGCGAGGAGCTACACGCATTAAGCAACAACTTGTAAAATTAGAGTCGGAAAAGTTAAGGCGGAGAAGAAAGAACGTGAGATATTAAAACAATATTTTAGCCTCGGAGGTTAGAGAACAGACTTTCCATAAGAGATACGCCCTCGAACACAGTGAGAGACATATTAGTATTGAAATAACATAATAAAAAGCAGCACTAATAGAAAAGATTTAAGTTTAGAAACTATGAACAAATACTTCTACTGCCATCAAGGCGATAGAAACATTGCTGTCTTAGTGTTAAAGCTTTTCCTTGTAGAATGTCATTGATTCTTTAAAAACAAAACGAGTACCAACAACAGCAATCGTTCAAAAAGTACACCCCCCCAAAAAAAAATAGAGTAATCATATAAAGTAGGAACCTACAAAGCATTTAGATACTTGCTGTTCGTCATAAGATTATAAAGATATAAATCTAGTATGCCTCTTCTTAAACCTGAGGCCACTACTATGTCGATCGATAGCTCTAGCTTAGGCACGCGCCATTATCTTTACTTTCAATCCGGATTTAACCATTTAGATCAGTGAGCTCGTATCACAAAAAGGCGTGACTAAGCATCTAATACCACCGCACCACAACATTCTGTACGATGTACAGCTTTTACTGACGCTGTGATCATTTTCACGCAGCAACAAGAGAACGCGACAAAGGGAAGCCTGCCATCTCCTCGACTGTAGCTCTCTCCATTAGTAATGTTTCACATACTCTTCGGTCGAATACTAATTTGATGTCATTGCAGTACGTGAGCCTTAACCCTGCGTGAAACTTCAAAGAAAACTCAAGGAATTGAAGTAATGGACGGAGTCCTCCAATGCTGCTGTCTTGTTGCTTCTGTACCACAGACTCCTTCTTCGACAACTTCTAAGACTACTACTAGAACAAAAACAAAAGCTACTGATTCTATAACTAATGCAATTACTACTACTACTTGGATTACTAATGCTATACTACTACTACTAGTACTACTACTACTACTACTAGTGCTAATACTACTAGTACTACTACTACT
>BMAT01012860.1:159914-171847 GCA_019649035.1 Elysia marginata
TAATAAGTTATAAGCTAAAGCAAGTATTTTGAATATCTTTTAACAAAATTCTGACTTAATTTTGTGCACCATAAAAACCAGAGAGACGCAAATCAACGATGAGTATGAAGTCTAGATTAATTATGACTGATATTGAGATTGTTTTTTTAAGTCATGTGAGACAAAAGAAATTGGAATGCATTGAGAGACTTCATCGACTAAAGAAAATTGTGTAACTAAAGGCCGGCCAAATGATTTTCAAGTCAACGGACTCCTTGCATGCGCTTCATTTACTGTGGTAGCCAAAAAATCCCTTGAAAATGATAGTTAAAACGGTTATTGCTTTGAAATATAGATTGTAATAGAATTTGACTTTGGGTCACTACTAGATAAAACCTGTTTCAATAATCTTACACAGATCAAAACATGCTTCGTGATAAAAGTGGTCGGACAAGATAACACTATTGACATTATATATCAAATACATAATGTTTTTTTAGAGTCTGTGGTTATTTAAAGTTGCTCCAGATTTGTGCCGACATTGCACTCTGTACTGCTGTATATGATTTATTAGCTGAACCTTATTGAAGTGCTGTTTCATTTTATCAAAAGATACATCCCATATAATTTCGAAAATGTTTTGACATCTTAATATAATGCGAAAGCTAGCTATTCTTGAGAAAACATTGTAATTGAACTCGGCTTTTTCTTTCTCGTGTTGTCATGCCCATAATGCCACAATGTTGAGAAAGTTATCATTATATCTTGGGCGCGGGTAATAGTTGTTTTTGAACTGTTCACCGTTTTCAATACCTATCTTTACCTATTTAGAATAGCTTTACATGACATCAAAGATCTTTCAAAACTTTTGTTTTTGTCACTATGCGAGCATTTATCTTTGAATAAGATATTAAGATATTAAAGAAGTTTGAAATGGTATGAGATTTCAGAGGAGACTGAGTATGTTTTGGGCTACAGCTTCTTTTTATGCTAAACTAAGATATTTGTATGGCTCATCTAGGTTTAAGAATATGATGAAAAATGATGCTGATGCTGATGATGATGTTGATGATGATATGCTTCAGACACGAATGGCTATGGATAGGGAACCTTTGAAGGTGAGCACATTTTGGGGTGGCTGTGGAGCCGAGTGCTTGATTGGAAAACTAGGTAGGTTTCGCAAACCCTGTGTTACGATTACATCCGAACACAGTTACGCGGCGGGCAATGAGAATTCCACTAAGAACCTACGTAATTGCTAGCGTAAACGTAATCTTACTGCAAAACCTTTCCAATACGTCACAGCACACCCAAGTTTAATATCTATTCAAGGTCATTTTCGCTTATTTTCTTCTTTCCCTAATTGTCCTCTCAGTTCAGGAACTTCTTTGTTTCCACTGTGGTCATTCCTATTGAGGCAGCTGATTTCCATAAGCTACGGTCGTCAGCCCGGCTTTGGATCAATCTCTGCCAAATTCAAGTCTATCTTGCAGACTCCAATATATCTCAGCTTTAGCCTTCCTCTGAACCTTCTGCCTCCCTCAAGTTCATCGTAAAATTCTGTTTTTTGGAATTTGATCATCTGCGATTCTTCGAACGTAACCTAACCAGCAAGGTTTGCGTTTTGATAAAAGAGGTAAATATAATGAGGAGGTTTAACTTTTTTGTACTTCACTGTTGGGGGCGTCCCTTCCATGTGGCACCTAGGATAGGTCGTAATCAGTTCGTGTGGAAGACATTGATATCTAATCTGTTTCAATGTGCAGATTAAGTAGACCAGAACTCAGAACCTTATTGCAGTGTTGATAGAACGTTTTAGTCTTGATGAAGAGGCTTTATTGTTGTCAGATATTTCGATGAGTCTAGACAAAAATGAAGAAACTTTTTTTTACAATTTTTCTGGTGACTTCCACATCTAGTGCCAGTTTACTGCAAACAGTCAACCTTAGATAAGTTAATTCCTCGCCCTCATTTTACAAGTGATCCTCAGTCTTGATTTTCCGTAATATCACTAACATTGTGGCTCATGATTTCAGTCTCCTTTCAACTGATTGAGAGCCTCGAATTTATCACAGGCCTCTGCCATAGAGTGATCAAGATTTTGGAGTTCAGCTTTAGTTCGGGCTACTTTGCAGCATCATCAACAAACAGCAGTTTTCGAATTCCAACAAGTCGAACCTTTGTCTTGGCCTTGAGACGTTGAATGTTGTTAAGTGTTCCACATGTTCCTCTGTGGAGATATACATACACCTTCTAGAATGTTTTTGAAGGCGTTATCAAGAACCAGAGAGAAAAGGATCCCAAACAGAGCTGGATCCATATCGCAGCAATGCTTTCCAATGTTTGTAGTAGAGAACGATACTAACTTCCCGTTTAATAATAATAGGAGCAAAGCATAAAATGTCGGTGTCCAGTCTTGTTACTTGATTTCTTAAAAATATATTTTTATTGAGTATAACACGACAGTTTTGTTTAACTAAAGAAAAAGGTATGTCTTAGAAGTTACAGGAATATAACCATATATCTAGACGATGATTCTCATACGGATAAAAATATTTACAATGGGAAACATGGTAAGCGGGTTTTGGCAATTAGTGCAAAAAGTTCAGGATGATCGGTAAAGAAGCCTGCATTTCCGTTTAAATGAACGGGTGATTAGCATATATGGTATTCACAGTCAGGAAGAAAATATCCAAGAACTATATTGAGTTGGATGGTTTGTAACATGATATATTATTGTTTTTTTTTAGCTCCAGCAGAACATAAGCATTAAAGTTTAAAGGACATTTCATCTTCTGTCTGCTATCAGTCTGGCCAGTTTTTTGCCCCTCCCTCCCCCACTCTCTCTCTCTCTCTGTCACCCCTCCCACATCGTCTATTAACTATTCTCTTTTTCAGTATTTACCAACACCTCTAGTTTCCATCTACCCGTTGGCATACACACATTTTGCTTTAGTACATGTGCAAACAATTTAAGATTTCGCTGGAACAAGACAAAGTCAACAATGGTGAAATTTGAATTAAAATTGGTTGTCACTGTTTGTGCGAAGAAAAAGAACTTCTATTGATTGCTCCATGTAACCTGTTAAGACCGAATCACCCGAGTCGATAGAGGGCCAGGCATGAGCACTGTGTTTTGACATTACTCGTAATACCCAATGTTACACCCAGACGCGGAATATCACAAAGATAAGACGTGTGTGTAAAAAGTTTTAAAATCTTTTAAATTGCACTGTTCTGAGCTTAATGATTATCTTGATGGCACATGTGAATAAGAAATTAAGGGTGATGGTCAACAAGGCACATTCATGTATCAAAAGCTTTGAAGTCAAAATATTTCATGGGTCGTATTTTAATCTTTACAACAAGAGTTTGGAGGTGCTTTAGTTTGCAAGGTGGCATTGTCAAGGAGAAAAAAATCAAACATTATTTCAGTTAGTTTCACTTAACATTTTCAAAAGAAAAGCCTAAGAGATATGGCAGTGATATTGGCCCGATTGTGGGACGGTCATTGTAGTTTGCATTGTTTTTGTACTTTTTTGCTTCTTTACTTTCTATATCTCTTCATACTATTTATGTAGTCTTACGTTACCTAGGCTTCCCACAGGGAAGATGGTATTTTCTTTGTGACGTACTGGTACTGTGGGCAGATAATTGAAACGCCACCTTGTTCGGGTTCTGTAATATTGTGTTCACATAGAAGAACTTAATGTAATGAGGACCTATCATATCACAACTTTCCGTGTACATTTCTAATAAAATTATAAATCATGTACAAGCAACTACCAAATTCTGTACAAGCTTCAGCTTGCTGAGACAAAGAGATTGACTTTTATTATGAAGTACACACCGCGTTCCACGGGTAGGCAACCCATCTTTCAACCATGAGGAAATTCTGTTCCTATCATCGTATATTAATCGGAAGTAAGAGATATGAAATACCTTATAGAAACATTACATTCCCTATCAAGGTATGATTTTTTTAAAAAATTCTTCACGCTGAATATGATATAATACTAATAAGGTTCATAACTTTCTTTGTCTCTCCACTAAAACACCTTCAAATGATGAAAACGTTTTTGTTTAGTCTTTGGTCGAATTCGATTTCCTGTTCCCATGGCTATAAAGAGTTAGCTTTCTGTAATTTTTTTTATACAATAAAGTATCTAACCATCATATCTATTAAGTAAAAAAAAAATAATGCAACGAAAGCCAAGATGATAAATGTAAACGGAGAACTTAATGCTTCAAAGTTAACAAAAACTTTGTTTAATTAAAAATAGAAGAAATTTAAGTTTATCAAATGGGTGACTGCCGAGGCAATGTTTTTGTTTTATGAAGAATGTGTTCCATTTTTTTCAGATCTGCAATTTTTCTTAAGTTGGACCGCATTTATTTAATAAAAGTTTTTACAAAAATTATGACGGGTAGTGTATTAATTTAACGAAGACGTCGGCTTCTTGTAATTAAAACACGGATAGACTAGGAGACAAGGAAAGGGAGCTGATTGAATATAAAAATTGAATGAGACTGATGAGACTTAATGGATAAGTCATAGTTACTAGAGGGGAGTGGTGTAGAGATAATTAGGTCGTTCGTAAAATACGAAGAGTGATTTGTTGTTGCGAAAAAAAACCCCATTAAACTGTGTGTTAATATATGAAATGAAGTAAAAACATAAAAATATTTCAAGACATTAAAAAAAAAGAATGAGGTGTAATTGTTAGGCTATTAAACTTATATCATTACCATAGACAGATTTATCCGAAGATAAATGCTGAACTTAAGATAGAGTTTTAACGATCTAAGGTTGTCTGTAATCTTACGCCGTACAGTTAAAAATTGGGCGTTCCTTTGCATCATGTATTATATTTGAAATTTAGTCCTATATGTCTTAAGAGATCTGACTGGGAACGTTTTTATTATTTTCCAAATCTCAAACACCCTGAAGAAGCACCCATATGCACATTTACTTCGAGGAACGCAAAGGGGAGCTTTTTGTGAAAAGAGTTTCAATAAAATTCCTTGTTTTGGAGCAAAGCGTAAATTAGGTAAAAATAACTTATTGATAATGTTTCCACTTCTTGATATTAAAAAGCCATAGAAAGAGGAGAACAGAATTGAAATCCTGTCTCTCATTCACGCAATTACTGGGTTTTTAGCTTCTGCTGTGGTCAAGATTTCCTCTGTATTACGATCACGCTAGAAACTTGACCGCTAGATTTGCCAGACATGACGTACAGACGAATGCCAATCCAAGTCAGGGCCGGCATCAGGCCAGTGAAGAGCCTTCAGCGTGTCCTTGCCCAGCGAATACAGCGGAGCAGATTCCATGAAACAAGTGGCTAATCCCCGAGAGCAGGCACGGAGAAATCCAGCCTGAAGAAGCCACAGAAGAATACTGATTAGCATAAACTGGTTGTCCATCAGCTTTTTTTTTCTTCTTTTCATTCCCTTGTCCTGTGAAGGCTTCAACCCAACCCCCTTAACATTTCACAAGTCTCCATCTCTGATCAGAATCAATGAAACCATTGAGGTAATGCTCTTGAGGCGATAAAAAGAAAATGAGGAAATTGAGTGGTGTTATCAGATTTACTTTATCTTTCTCTTTCTCAGCCTTTGCCTGTCTGTATATCTTTCTCAAAGTTTTGCTATCTTGATGTCTCTTTCCTGATTTGTCTATGTTTATTTTTGAGAGTTTGTTTGCCTCTTTAAATCTTTCCCATGTACGTATTTCAATTAAGAATGGTAATGATTTAGTTTATACCTAGCCCTTCAACTGAAGTTTCTTTAGTTTTGCTGTTACATGAAAAAAAAATAGAAAATTGAAAAATAGTTCCAATTTATTTTATGTTTGTACAGAATAGTTTTAGAAACCATAGGTAAGGATATTTATGATTGGGTTTAAATGTAGTCTACAATATGACGCAGGCCTTGACTCAATTGTCTGACTTACCTCATAAAACATCTTCATAAGATTTGTAAGAAGAAAATTAAAGAATCGACAATGAATGAGGGTTTAAGTAAAGATATTTTCGTTGATCGTGGTGCCTTCAGATTTAAATGTGCCTCAATTCCGAGATTAAAAACAAAACAAAAAACAAAAAAAAAACAAAAACGGAGAGCAAGTAACCGACACGATGTAGAATAACGTTAGGCCTTGTGCAACAAAATCTGATTTAAATTTAGTTAAGAATGAGTTACAGTAAAACATAAAAAAGAAAGTCTTCCATGTGCAGAGAGTACTAAATGTTATGAAAAAACGAGTACATGTTCACTAATTGTCTACACAAAGGGAGCCTTATCAAATCTAATAAAATAAATTAACACGCTATATAGTTAGGTGGAGATTGCCCAAAGAAATTTTTTTTTATGGCTGTGCATAGTACAAAGGAATGAAGGGACGTGGTGGTGAGCATTAGAAACTCTTCTTCTCTAATCAAATCCTCGATCTCAACATCCTCAGACAAGCACACTCCAAGATGCCCATGGGACATCGACTAGTGTGGGACCGACCAGGGAAGCAAATAAGTAGATACTCAACTAAACGAAGAAATAAAAAAAGAGGTAAAATATAGTTACAGCCACTACACATCCTCCCCACTCCTAAAAAAAAAGATAATAATGATAGAAAAAACCCCCAACAACTGCGGTTACGTATATATCGCTGTCACGAAATCCCGATCAAGTGGACCGCGCAAACGCCCATAGACGTGTCTTAATCAGCGGCGGCGATAAAGTCTCCCAGTTTCGAACAGCTAGATCTGATCGGGAGGAAATCGGTCGCGTACTTGATCGGAAGGACGTGGGAAAAAAGGGGGGGGGGGATTGGGTGAGATAAGAGAGAAAAGACAGACCAAAATGGTACCGGGATTGGAAGGGGTGAGTTTAGTGAATTGGAAAGACTTCACGAAAATCAGAGAGTCATAGATCTATCTGGACTGATTGTTTACATGGACGAGGCTGAGTAAAGGGGGGAGAGTTAATTGAAAATCAGACGAGACACAAGTTAGAAAGGGGTTGTCAAAGAGAAAGTCTACTGAAGAGTTTGGTTCATGTAGAAGCGCTATGTTACCAAACTTAAACTTTGAGTCATAGTCTTAAAAAGCAGAGCCGAATATAGTCTGAAATGTAGTTTTGTTGTAATTGTTATAAAGAAAGTCATATATACTAAAACAGAAACTAAATACCTAATTCAATCAAAGTGATGCAAAGTTAATTTTTTTGAATAGAAATGTTTTTCAGAAAAAAAAGAAATAAAGAGAACCCAACTAGATCCAAACTCTGAAAACAAAAGATGTGTACGCTTATTGACAGAATGACAAATAGATGAATACAAAGTTATGTATGAATCTTCGAAGTTACTTGGATGGGTATTTATTTAATCGAGACATCAAATTAACTTAGATTATAGAAATAATAGAGTGGGAAACAGGCAAAGCACACACACCAACAAAAAATATCCTCTATAAAAAGATTGTTGTCTTTATATCGAAAATAGAGGTAGAATTAATACCAAAGAGCTATAACAATAATGTTTAATTACATAGCTACCTTCCTTGGTAGTAGCTCATAGCAGTTAACATTACATATTTTACGAACCCCAAAGGGCTTTTATTTGAAGATAAATATTGTAGATAACAAAAATTGGGCCGATTTATAGGCAGGCAGACACACAAATACACAGAAAAAGTAGCTGGTTAGACATATAGATAAATAGATAATATAATGAGAGATAGAATGACAGATAGACAGAAAAATAGACAGGATAGATATAAAATAGATAGATGGGTGAATATAAACATAATATAAAGCAACATTAGATCTTTAACCCCACTCGGGAGTATCGTGTTTCTGCACACGTCAGGGCGGGCGATTACGAAGGTCTGGTATTGAGGAAGTTGCATCGTAGAAGATAGTGTTTTTTTGTGCATACACAGGGTGAAGATTTCTGTTCGGGATTTGTTAACACTTCACATTTTCTTGTATACTCAGGGCGCAAAATTGTCCTTGGTGTCTAAGGTTCCAGTTTTTTAAAACTATTGGGCAAAAAGTAACCTTTACATTTTAGAAAACTTGACATACAGGGCATAAGCCTGAAAGCTAAAACAGAAGAAAACATGACTCGTAAATCCTAAAATGAAAAAAAAAAACAAAGCTCGATCTAGGCCTAATCCAGGCTCTACATCAAGATATTTTCTAGATCTAGCTATAAATCTAGTCTACTTAATAATTTCTAGATAAAAGTCAAATATTTAGGGTCTGCATCTAGATTTTAGATCTAGATCTAACCAAAATTTTACAGAATTTAACTGAAGAAGTGGATAAAGCTATGTTGTTTATGTGTGTTCTCTGCCCATTTTTTTGAAGTGTGCAAAATGCGAACTGAAATTAGGTCTATTTCTCGTTCTATTTCATTGTTAGTGTTGTTTTTTTTAAATGTCTGCAAGTGCTCGCAGAGTTTGCAAGACAATTTTACTTCCTTATTTAAAAGATAATTTCCTCGGTTGTACCGCATTTTGAAGCGGTTATCCACATCTCCTGTGTAAATGTCTATTTTATTAAATGTCGGTTGTACCACTGTGCCTATGTTTACTGCGCGGGGTACTTATAACCCAGAATGTTTTGTTGTTACTGGTTTTCTACTCTTTCTTCTCGTAGAAGGGGTTTGTTTCAATTTAATATGGCTTGATTTTTAAATTAATTTGTATGCAACTGAAGCTATTTCTGTAGATGATTTTACGCAACTTATTTGCCTGCGGGAAATGTCTGTCAAAGAACTGAAGAATTTTTTTCATCATGCGTAGGAGTCCACTTTTCTTCTGAGAGGAGGATTGTGCTGTTTACTCTCTCTCTCTATG
This sequence comes from Elysia marginata, assembly GCA_019649035.1. NCBI lineage: Eukaryota > Metazoa > Mollusca > Gastropoda > Plakobranchidae > Elysia > Elysia marginata. Next base: position 168,755 of record BMAT01012860.1, read on the forward strand.
TCTTTCTTTTTCTCCCTCTCCTCTCTTAATAATACACTCCAATCATTCATGCAATGTACCTTTGTTCCAAAAGCGTAGAAACTACTGATATAGATAGACAGATAGCCAGCAAAATATTCAAGTTCAAGGTGAATTTTTATGCAAGAGGCGGTAAAAAAGTTCTTTACCAAAGATTGATTTAATGTCATCCATGTAACGGTTGCTACGGCTCTCAGTTGCCCCAAAAGCTATCAGAGACTGTTGGTATAGCTCAGGGACTACCAAGGGTACGCAATAGAGTCTTAGAAAATTTATCATTGGTCTCTACAACTAATGAATAAACCTATCCAGAAAAAAGTGTGAAAGTGTATCACTTCAAGGAAATCCTACCCCAACCAAGAAGAGAGCAGTCGTTATTGTGTTCCGGTAGGTTTTAATTAGAAAAAAAAGCAAACAAGCTTTACATAGTTTAAAGACAAAATCTGCGCTATAGAAAATAATGAAAATAATGAAAATCAAGATGGCAACTTTCATTATTACTTTCATCACCGTTTTCATTATCTTCATCAAAACCATAATAAAAATAATAATGACAATAATAATGATTATGATAATAATAATGATATTCATAATAATAATAATAATAATAATAATAATAATAATAATATTAAATATGATAAAAATAACAATTATAATAGTCATTATTGTTTCTATATTGATCATTATTTTATCACAGCGTCTTGTTTATTTATCTTTTATCCTGCAATGAAACGAATATTAGAGTCAAAAACATAATTTGCGTGTGTTGTGTCCTGCATGTAATGAATGTTAGTGTAACCATAAATAATGTAATTACAATTTTATTTTTTTTATGATAATGCTGTCAAATGAATAATATGTAAAAGTATTTATTAATATAATTTCTCCTCCTCCTCCTCTTCTTCTTCTTCTTCTTGTTCTTCTTCTTTTAAATGTTCTTGTTCTTCTTGTTTTTATTCTTGTTCTTCTTGCTCTTCTTTTTCTTGTTGTTGTTGTTGCTGTTGTTGCTGTTGTTGTTATTGTTGTTGTTGTTGTTCTTCTTATTCGTTTTGTCCTTCTTCTTCTTCTTCTTCTTCTTCTTCTTCTTCTTCTTCTGCTTCCTCTTGTTATCATTATAATTAGTATTGTTTTAATTACTATTCTAATAATCACTTCGAAAAAATATAATTGCACATTAAAAGAAAAACATTTTGTCATCCGCTGGTATTTCCTGGAATAGCCAGACATGCAAAAGTGCATTTTTGAAAAGGAAAAAAAAAGAATTTATTGTTACCAGCCGAATCAATATAACAAAATATGTTTTTTGACATTGTCGGCATCAGTGGTTCCCAGACACTTACAAGCAGAGGACGCAAGCACTGATTATAAGCGTGAAAGCGACAAATTTAACAGCTCGCTGATTTGATATATGAAATCCCAAAGCATAAAAAACAGGCAGACAGCCATGTGAAGCTATTATTGAAAGCCAGCTCTCTTGCCGCCTCTTTAACATCTAAAAAAATGGTTTGATTTTTTAAACTGTCGTCTAGGTTTGAAAGAAGACAGGCTTCCTCTTGGGAATCTTGATGACATCAATGCCTAATTAGGCTTAGGACATAGTAGCTGTCATGCAGGGAGCTGTCGAGGCCCTTTGTCTCATATTTTTTGTTTCAACAAAATCCCTTTTAAAATAAGACATTGAAAACCCTTTTTGGCTTAGAAAAAAGAGTATGAAGTAAACTCTGATTTTTTCTGTATTACGTCAATATTTTTGTTTTTAAACATGTTTTAAGGTTGTGTGTCATATAAAAAGGAAACGAAAAAAATAATATTATTTAGTTCGAAAACGGAAACGGAGCGAAGATATCAAAACCAAAGTGACAATTTAAAGAACAGTTAAAATGTGTTCACTGCCTTGTGTCCGTTTCTATTTTTCTTTCTCTATATTGTTACTCCTATGTTATACATATTCTAAGAAACTTGCGAACTAGGTTTTTGTCTTTTTTGTTGTAGGCGTCTCTAAACGTCATGTGTTTTGTTTATTTCAAAGCGATTTCATTCGTTTCTAACCCTTAATATTAAATATACTTGCATTGTATTTACATTACAATTTTTTAGCTTGTGCGAACGATTCCTAATGTATTTTTCGCTATTTCAGTTCAACCATGGTGATTGTAGACGGTAATTTTGCAAACTTTTGACGACTTCTTCAAAAGTGTGAACAAAGTCGAATACTTCTGGTTAAAATTTGAACATGTTTTAAATGCAATTATGATTTTTAATTGCAAATATATAGCTTTAAGGTATGTTGACAAACCAGTCTGACACTAAAATGGTGAAAACTATTTCAATTTTCTAAATCATAGAGGGATTAAAATCAAAGGATGTCAAATGTCCAAGTTATGAAAAGTTTCTCATGTCTAGGTTGGTCTCCACTGATTCCCAAATGCATACATTTGTTGAAGTTGCCGGATAAGTATAAAAACCTTTGTGAAATTTTCAAGTTTGGTGATAAGAGGTCATTGCATTGGAAAACGCTATAACCAAAGATGTTATTGAACAAAGAACATGTCTTATTTCTGTGTTTTGCTTTAAACTATTAACAATATTGTATCTATACAGGGACAACCTTAAAACTTGAATTGTCTGTTTACCGGCGTAAAAGTCTAATATATAGCTATCCACGTTATTCTTATAATATTCCTTTTACCAATACATCAAAGTCATTTCAGTTTTAAACAAAGCCACACCGAAAAATGTTCAAGACTCAAATGGCCTTTTCTTTTTAATTCATCGTTTTTTGCAAGTGTTTTTGTTGGGCAACCTTGAACAATCTTTTAGTCTGTTTAAAGGGAATCCCAATGTTTTTTCAGTATTGCACTGGTAGCAAAATACCTCTTACAGTTACCCTTTTTACTAACACAAATACCATCTCAGTGGCTTAAAAAAACTAAAGCGAACTGTTTCGAGATATGAAAGGCGCTTTTCTTTTTTTAACACCCGTTGTTTTTTGCAGGCACTTTTTAGCAGCCTAGACTAGTTACTATTTATTTTTTGTATCTTTTAAAGTTCAAATTACAACGGGTATCTTTAAAA
>BMAT01012860.1:172079-182615 GCA_019649035.1 Elysia marginata
TTTTTCACAATTTATACATTTTTTTATCCAACTTACATAATTTTCTGCCAAAACAACTAAGACATGTAGAACACCTTATGCAAAACTACACAGACTAAACCAATTTGTCAAACTTAAATTACTACCAAAGTCACTAACAATCGTTCTCAAGCAAGTTTTGTTAAAAACACTTTAATAGGGACGCCTGTTTTCAGTGCAAGATTTCTCATTGTAAAAACGGAAGAAAGTACACAATTTACTCTTGGTCGAATGCCACTACTTGGGCTTTTAATTGGCAAAGCACTTTTGTTTTTCTGTCGAAAGGGATGTCTCCAAAAATGCATTTGTGTCGCAACAATGGCACGCGTCTTTCCCTGGCATTATTAGTGTGGGAGAAAAAGAAATCGGACAAATAACGTGTCAATAATGTCCTCTCCCTTTTGCTACTAAAGATTACTAAAAATCTAGATTCTAAAGTATTGAGACTGCACTCGGCAGTTGAAGGCTAAACCAATCTTTTCTCCAACATGGATGCCCCATACAACTGTTTGAATTCTAATCTAAGTATTCGGATCGGATTTTAATATTATTGAATTAAAGAGTAAGCCCATTCTTTCATAATCGTTATGGATTGTGTGTTTTGGTGACAATTGAACTTAAAGAAGGAAAGGGTGGGAGAAAAAAGTTGCGAAAATATTTGAGGCAACCAGGACGAACCAGTCATTCTTTACAAATTTTTTAATATTCTGGTTCATGGCCTTCTATGTGTTATAAAAAAGTAAATCGAGCTGTTACATGTTCTGAGGAAGTTATTGCATTGGAGGCAAAAAAGAAATGGTTTATCTAGCAAAATGTTTTGTTTGACTTTGGAGCTGTAATTTAAGTTTTGTCCGAGTGACTTGTGGCTGATACACCGTGGCTGCTTTAAATTTATCTTTTTATTTTGTAGAAGATTTATTTTGTGATAGAAAAACATGCTTTGGTACTTTCTCTCTCTGAAAGAAATGATGATGGAAGAAATGCACTACATTGTTGATTGAAATAGATTTCGAGACGACTCTTGGATAGCTCAGTATCAGGTAAAGTAGGCTGATGAAAGAAAAACAGATACAATCTAGCTCATTGCCCTCGCTGCAATTATGGAGATCCAAACTGTAAATCTTATCAGTCTCTTGTTTTACTTTTTCATACAACGTAATAGCTAGAAAATGAATATTTTTAGACACTTTTTCGAGGCTTTAGCAAGGTGCCTGCGCAAGCATCAGATTCGCTTGGAGGAGGAACCAGAGAGCTGGGACGCTACATTTCTACCGAGTCCACTGTCTAAATTTACCTATAAATTCTTTTATCTCACTCTTATTTTCGGAAAGCCCATTCTCGGCTTATCTAATTTGATTGAAATCTGAAAGCCCTTACCCGTAACTTTCTGCAGTTATTATTTTGTCATTATTTTGCATCTCGCATTCCTTCTCTCTTTCTTCAGTCCCGAACCCTACCTTATTGTACCATTATATGATAATTTTATTCATGTCTGATTTCATTTTTCTTTAAAATTATTATCTTTCCCACTTCTTGCAAAAAAGCAAGAAATTTTGCAATTTTACGTCGTCTCTTTTGATTTAACCTGAAACTACCTACACTTTCCAGTATTGAATGCTTATGTATCTTTCAGCCAGTGCCCCTCTTCTCTCTTTATCTCTTTATCTATCTTTTGGTCTCGTTTTCTGTCTCACGCTACGTATTTATTGTCTAGGCGATTTTTGTCTATCTTTATCTTTTTTATATTAATTACAAAGTTTCCCCTGCTGTTTTACCTCCTGATTCCGTTTTTTTTTGTTTTAGCCGATGTACCCTGATTAGGTATACACCATACTTTTAACGGCTTGGTTTAAAAATTGGTTCTTCTTTACATTTTTGAATTTTTTTTAACATACAATTGATAAAAACGAAAATCAAGGTTTATTAATTGCTTACCATTTATTATTGACATGCTGGCCCCTTTTATTGACTAGTAAGCCTATCAAAGCGCTGTTCCAAAATTCTTTAAAACTACAAAACGCATGCCTTAGACTTAGAGTGTTTAAAACCTCTTCGACTTTTGAAATAAATTTGGGTTTTATGCTTGCACATATCATGAAAATGTCTGGGTTTAGTATCTATAAAACTTATAAAACTTAACAGAATAAATTCTTCCATGAATCTTAATAACCTCACACAGCCAATAGCCGTAACTTTCAAAAGTTATACAACGCTCTAAAGCAGCTCCTGAGTCGGTAGGAGTTCTAATGCCAGCGCCGCAGCTTTTAGTTTATTTTGATCAGTTAGTTTACTTGATACCTGCTACCGCAGTTATGTGTGGTGACTAACGTGCGCTTTCCTAAACACAAACTTGTATTTCCTATGCAGAATATATGATAATATACGTTGTATAGAGTCTTTATCAACAACAAGAAACATTAATGAAACAAATAAAAAAAACCAATGGAAAAAAACTGCACTTCTTTAAAGAACAATATAGTAATCGACCCAGGCATTGGTAAAGTGATTTAGTACATAAACATTTTATTTCTGTTATCATGTGCTTTATATTATTCACATAAATAAAACAATGTACAAATATTTAAATAACGCAAAAAGAATTTCATAATTTCAGGCTTTTTTCTTGCATCTATAATTCCCTTCTCTTGCATTCACTCGCAGCGCTTTCTCGATCCATCCTTTTTACTTTTAAAAGCAGTGTAAAATAAAAGCTATGGAACATTACTCACATAGAGTTATCGAGCGTCTGTTTTCTGAAGACAAATCTTGATTTTTTTAACGAAAGACAAAGAAGCCATGCTGTTCACATTATTCTGAATGTCGTTGCTCAGTGGTTGTGTATTTTCAGGGTGTAAATGATAGAAAGCGATGTAATGCTAAAGAATTGTTACATCAAAGGTAGGTAATGAAGTATTATGAACTGAGGTTGTTCTAAACAATACCCTTTCACAATATAAAAGACTAAAAATAGAGTGACTGTGTACATCAAGAGTCATACTGATATCTAAATCTTTTAGGGCAGGAATAAGTTCCATGATTAGCATCAGAATTATAAATGCGAGCAAGAAATTAATAAAGCAGCTATTAAATTTCTTTGTGACAAAATAAAATTTGCGTCCCATTCCTAGAATATTACGTCGTTTTAACAAGATGTTTTTTCCATGATGAAACACAACACACGTCCCCTTTCCTTTTACGCCATCCATACTCCTTCTCTTTCTCATTTCCAGGCTCGTATTCTTTATTTTTTTCTGTGTTTGATTAATGAAAACAATCATACTGTGTATCATATTAATTTGTAATCGTGTGTGTTTTTTATCTTTATATATGAAGATAAGATCAGACTCAAGCCTTTCTGTCCCTCCTTCTATCCTTTAACAACTTGTATTCTTTCTTTTTCTTTCATTTCTTATTTATCTCTCTTACTCATTGTCACTCTTTGTCTAATCTCTCGCTCACTTTTCTTCTTTGATGCCTCTCTGACAAGATCGTACAAACACGGCTACACTTACTCATAGAACAATTTCTTATTCTTAACACGCATCGTTAATGTGTTTAAAACTTGCTTCAAATTAATTTTATTGACATTGTAGTATTAAAATACAACATAATTGAATTTAAATGTTCTACAACTTTATTTAATTATAATACAATTTTAATCGGCCACAATTGTTTTTTCCACAGGTAATTGAACAAGTATAATAATGAAGATTGAGACAATGTAGATCCAGATATCAAGAACTCTGATGGAATCGTTGAGATACAAAGTCTAAGTACAAAAGCAGGCAGTGGTGCCCCATACAACAGTGGAAAACGTTTTGTGGATAAAAATATAGTATACATTTTTAACAAGCAAAGGTAAATACGTGACAATGTCCGAAGCGTAATTAATAAAATAAATTCGTTATGAGAAACAATGTTTCAGATAAAGTAACCGAACACAAGGCACACTAAAGCGCGACCCATCCCTCCCCAGCATAGCAAAATCGTTTTTCAAACAAAATATTTAAAAGATAGAATGCTATAGATCTTCCATGATATATATTACGTAATTGATGATGTTCGTTTAAAAGAAAACTGCATTTACTTTTTAAGATGGCATACAATTGAACTGAAACGTTATTTTATTCACAGAAACATTACAAACGCTTGTAAAGTTTTATATTCAACTTCTCTCATGCAAATGCTTTACAGTACAAACTAGAAGATAGCAGGTTGTATTTACTTACATGTCTTTTAGAACTTCGCTAAGGCCTTCGAGCTTGATCTAAGTTAATTTGAGTTAAACAAACATTTATTAGTTCGAACAAATTTAATATGAACTTTGATGGAATTGTATGTAGGCTATTAACAGGGTTGTTTGCTTTCTTTGCGAGGTTTTTTGTGATTGTGCGCTGCACCACGAAGCAGTTAAACTCGACTGTTTAAACACTATGGATCTCGATAATTGTCTTAACATGAACTGCACTACGCGTTAAGATCTTTGAGCAATGAGCTGCGTGACGCGTATCTTTAAGTGAAACATCATGAAAAACCAAAACAATCTAAAAAGCCATATCTGTGATCTTTGTGATTCTCTGTCATTTTGTTAACCTAAAACATTTTGATCGAGACCACCAAAGCTGCGCATCTTTTTAAACTATCATGATGGATGGAAGATAAAAGTGATCCGCTCTCGCGGCATGCATCTGTAAACCATTAACATCTTTTACGTAAAGCTATCGCACCCACTGAACAGTGAAATCGCCCCTTGATCTGACACATTGCCACACTTAGGAAATGCAGCCTGAGTCCAAATGAATGATTTAACCGTGATGAAAGTATCAACTGCTGGCTTAGCTACAACGTATTTCGTTTTCCGAAGTTGAACTAAAATGAACTTTGAATCGAAAACATATCCAGATCAAGTGTTACACCTTTAGGTTAATGAAAAGTGTATGAAGCAGCACAGACTAAAATCCCTAAGAGAATCTGCCTCCAAGGAAAGAAGAATGCTCGATAGTAAACAGTATATATACACATGAGCTCGGTGTCGCTGACACTCTGCACCAAAATTTAAGATATTTCTGAAGTTTTGCACTCGAATCTTACACAGTCGCAAAACATGTTAGAAAAAGCTCAAACATTTTAAGTATACTGCCCATTCAAACGATCGGTTCTTGGAATGCACATTGCCAATAAAAAGGTTTGTGATATCATAAAAGTGAAGTAAAATAGACATGGCTTATTTTTTAAGCAATCTAAAAAAAACAAAACTAAAGAGTTTGTAACAGGAGTTCAAGCTTTGTAGATTTAAGTTTAAATACACATACACCTTTGCTCTCACACATAATTATATGTTCTACTTTAAGCACCATTTGAGACACGAAGGTAGTCAGAGATGATTTTTAACATCACAAAAACATATAAATGAATCTATTGAAATCGGTGCAATTGAAATAATAGACTTACTGCTGATTAGAAGCTTTTGTCTTGGGTTCTTTGACAAGATTTTTGATACTTAGAAACAAGGCAAGTCTTTAATTTTCTTGTGACTGAAATGCCACTTTAAGCCCAATCAATTAATTGTATTAAAATGTGCGTTTGAGCAAGTAGAAATGTCCAATTATTAAAGCTAATACTGAACATTGCAATACGGTTTATTTTATTAATTCTGAAAATGTTAATATGAAGACGACGATGATAATGATGACAACAATGATGGTTATGTTGATGACAGATATGATGTTGATGAATATGATGCAGATGAATATGTTAAAATTTATACTGCTGCTGATTATACGATGACGATTATGGTAATGATAATCATTATAATCCATGAAAAATTCCCAATATAAAAACGTCTTTTCTGAATTAAAATGTTACTAGCATGTGTAGCTCTTGTGTTCTTTCTTTGACTATCTTACTAATAGAATGATTAAACCAAAACTTATACGAACAAAGCCAATGGAATTGTCGGTACGAAGACTAGACAAAAGTGAGCCTTACTCTTCAAGTTATGCCATCGACGAAAAGGGAGGCGGGAGTGTATCGTCGAAATCATTCTCTGGATTGATAGTATAACTTCCTGACGTCGTCGTATTGTCATCATCGTCCTGGCTTCGAGGACGGCCTCCGTAACTGCCTTTACCCGTGACATGGTACCCGCTCTGCGGGCTAGGGTGGCTCACGTAGTGTTGGCTACCGTACGCTCCTCCGTCTCTACTTGGCGAGGCTGAGAGGAAATCCTTACCTGAGCCCTGCTCCATTTTCTGGCAGAGGTCCCAGGTTTTCAAGTTCTGGGTGGTTAGGTCCGTGTGAAACGTGACGGACTTTTTGTTGAGAGGACCTGCTCCTGGGGCAGTGTCTAGACGTTCGGGAATGTCGTCAGGATAAAACCCGGGGCCACCCTGGTAAGGACGTTGCGGGGAAGAGGACGTCTGATAATCACAGATGGTCTTCGCCGGCAGGGAATGTGTGGGAGATTTCGGGGAGTAGACAGTGTTTTTAAAAGCACCACCGCCCCCTTCCATTCCAGGATGCCTCCGTTGCTGGTGATACTTTGAAGGGTTGTGACCAATGGTCTGAAAATCCTTGTTATGGAAAGTCTGGAGGTCAGGCGCATGTCTATATCTCGACCCGTCTCCGCCATAGCCCGACATAGGCAGGGTTCGTGGCGAGAAGGTCTCGAAGGCAATTGTCTCGCGGCCGTCACGGTCTGGGTAAGAGGACTGGACGAAACGTGAGGACTTCAAGCCGGCACCGGTGTTTTTGAAAATGATTCGAGATGTGTCCTCTGTACAAAAAGAATAATGAGAAATTGACAGAATGGTTAGAACTTTTTGTACCTTTTTAACGCTTTCATTAAGGGCTTATTTTGCAGCCAAAAATACTGATCTGTTAATAACCCTTGCTTATGAACTCGAAGAAAATAACGAAGAGTGAGTTTTCAAACATTTTATAAAGATAGAAGAATCAGTCTGTCGTGTTTGTTCTCATTGATATATTGGTTACTAAACGGCAAGGTAGGTCAGGTGCATTAAAAACTACGCGTACCTTAAATTGCTTACCAGTCGCCCGAAAGCAAAACAGTTTCAATGGATTTGGTATAATCGAATCATCTTTGTTTGTATTGGTATTTTAATTTCATTAAATGTTTCCAAATTTAAAGGCTTTTTTTCAAATCAGGGGTTTTTAGTTTCCTAAAAAATAGATTTAGGAAAAAGAAAAAAATCGTGTTGAGGACTGGGATAAACACATTTACAAAATACTGAATTTACACAGCATATTATAATAAATTATTATGTTACAATGGTTACACCAATTTCTAATTCCAACGTAAACTGTCAAGAGGAATGCTTTAGATTGACAATAATACATGTTGACAGTACTTAAAAGAAAAAGAAACGATACACTTGTCTTAGAGACAAAAAAACACCCTTATAAAATCGATAGTCCAGAAAACCAGAAAAAGGAAGATAAAATGGAAAGTAAAGTCAGTTAATAAGCGGAAAGAGGAGGACATTGAATCTGTTGGTTTTATTGCCCCAAAGCAACGCTTCACTCTGTCCCTGTAAAACTCTACAGCTCTAAAAGCTACATAACATACCGTGAAGTTCTGGCAAGGGCGGCAACTGTATGTCCTCTTCACTTCCGCCACGCCCACTATCGCTAGTAGTGGTTTCCCCTGATGTATCGCTTTGGTGGTCGTCGGTTGGAGCTCGCAAAGCACTCTGGGGGAGATTTTATAAAAGAAAAAGGACGAATGATAAATAAATTTTAAAGAAAATTTTAAAAAAAGGAAAGAAACGAAAATTAAGTACTACAGACTTCAATACAACTCAATTTGTGTGACAAAACAACTTGTGCTGCAAAGGAAATTGGACTGTCATTTTCTTGTATGGTTTCGTTCCCATTCGTAGACAGCAGGGGAGGACAAGAAATGTCATGGCGCTGATTCCGTTAGGCGGTCTTGTCTTAACAGCAGACAATTATTGCTTTTTTGTTGAAGGTCACTCAAAACAAGTCTTGAATCCAAATATTTTTTTAGGTTAGACATACTGAAGAGTGGGCTAGACTTACACCAATATATAAAAACAGGACAAAGAATGAAAATTTTATCACAGTAATGTACACCGGGGCATATTGTTTCTAAGATAGCAGTATTTTTAAAGCAAAATAAAAAATAAAAATGAGAATAAAAAAAACCAAGTAATTAAACATTGAAAAACAACAGTGACATTTTGAAGACTAAAAGAACGTCGCATTACCGATGAAACACAACAGTATGTATATTTAATAAAAAACTGGGAAATAATAGCGTAATTTTATCGAAGGTAATGAATAATTTCAAATTAGTTATGATGCTGTCGATACAGTTGATATTTGTGATAATGACTGAAGTATTATTTGTAATAATAAGTATGCTCATCTTCATTATCTTTCTCCTCGTTCTCCTGTTATTACCATTACTACTGCTCATCACAATGATGAGAGATTAAGGCGAAAATAGAGAGGTGCTTTGTCGCTATAGTAGGGACACAGTAAGGTCAGTGCCATGAGCGAGGAAGACCAAATTTGCTGAACTGAACAGATGTTTGGATCTCACGAGAAAAAATTGCTTGGTGGTCATGATTGACAGCTTCCCGGGTCCCTTATATACAAACCACACGCAGACACGCTCATACATTATAGTATAATTATACTGGTATGCCGGTGAAAATATTTGGTACGGTAGTTAAACATCTTGTGATAAAAATGAGAAGAGTGGTGCGAAACTAGGATGTTCTTAAATAAGAAAATGGCAGTGATAGAAGAGAAAAGTTACCTTTTTTATTTGAGAGAAAAAAAAATTAGTAGGTTAAATCTTGTTTATTTTCTCTTTGTTGCATTAACAACGAACTTAAGCATTGGGTATGCAGCTATCAAAACCGACATACGGAGTTCTGAAATTTAAAAAAAAGAAAGAAAAATGCCTAAGCTTTGTTTTAACATAAATGTGACATGAATGTTGCTAATCACCACTGAAGCTCCAACGACTCGCAGTTTCGGTGCTCGATAAAGTTTAATTCGTTACCATTCTAATGGAACTGCAGTTCATTTTTTTAATTAAAAGCCTTAAGTTCAGGATTTAAATACCATCACTTATAACCATCTTCCCTTGGAGGAAGCTTTATTGCGGTTGAAAATTTTTTGAAAGAAAAAGCCGTGGCACGATTTTTTCAGTTTCGCTTTACAGATATAGGAACAAATACTTTTTGTATTGGAGAGTTTTTTTTATCCGTAAATCCTTTTCAGTAAACCAAAAATAAAAAAAAATTAAAAAAAATTCCCCCATATCTCAAATGTCCCACGTTTAGTAAATCGTGCTGGTATTTTGCAAATATCGATTGTTCTTCAAAAAATTGCGGATTTCTTTATTTCTACTGTAAGATGTAAACACAAAAAAACACTCTTCAATAATCAAAGAGAAAGAGAAAATCTAATAAAAATCCGGAGTCTGCTAAAGGACTTGTCATAGGCCTAACAAAGGCAGAGATGCGAGACAGAAATTGAAATAAACCAAATCAGAATCTTGCTGGTGTGGCGGGACCGGAGGCGGCCATGAGTCGACTCAAACTGCGAGAACACCGTGGTAATGTGGGACAGTTCCTGCTTCTAGGAGACTTTCACATTACATATAATAATGAGCCGAAGATAACAACAACAAAACACTATCAAGTTCCGTCTGAAAAACAACGAACCGGCAAGAAAACAAAAAGATATGTTTAACAGATTGGAGGAAAAGAGTTACTTTCTAATTTTTTTTAATTGACAGGAAATTACCCATGCTTAGGGGAAAATAACTAAGAAACTCTTGGAGGAAGTAAATAAATTTTTTTACATTTCTAATTCTATTTAGTCATTTCTCAATTCCCGAGACTGTAACTTTGTCTAGCCTTGGCAGACTTGTTTCTTGAAAAAAATGCCACGATATATTTTTTGGGTTTTCTTTATTAGCAGTATTTATCGTTTATTGACTTAAAGGAACTTATTATTGTAGAAGGGGATTTTGCAATGCACTGCTTCTTAATCACTGTAACTATAAAACATAGCTGTAAGAAACAAAAATGATGTTGTTATGCTGTTTCTCCTGGCATGGCCTTCGCGTATATATCACTCTGAGTGCTTAAAATTCCACACGTTGGCGGCCCTAGCTAACTTAATCAGGAAATCTGGAAACTCAGCTTCAGCCTCGTGTCTTCACATGTTTCTCAAGATGCTCTTCTTCTGTCATCTTTTCTACTCCTGTTCTGCTTTCCAAGACTTTGAACTTTATCTGCTTTATTTATTTTCTTGTTATAATATTCCTCTATAATTACCCGCATCCGGATTTGTTTGTCGGTTCCTTTCTCACGGTGCTTTTATTTTCTTTCCCTCCTTCTTTTGCTGTCCCTCCTACATTCATCTTCTTTCTCATCAAAATGGTTTTCACCCTCTTATTTCTGCCTTTGTTGCTGTTGTTGTGGTTTTTGTTATTGTCGTTGGTATTTTTGCAAC
>BMAT01012860.1:194596-213899 GCA_019649035.1 Elysia marginata
GAAGAAGAAGAAGAAGAAGAAGAAGAAGAAGGAGGAGGAGGAGAATGAGGAGGAGGAGGAGAAGAAGAAAAAGAGAGAGTCCGCTCTAACTGACCTCAAAATTCTTTACATCACGAATTGACAAAGGAAAACATTTAAAAAGTTAGCACAAACTTTAACAGTGTATTTTTTAATAGTTATCGACATAAAAATATAGAGAAAGGACATTGTAAATTTCTAAAACCTGAAAAGAAAACACAAAATCAATAGCACATCTTCTTATCTTGCTATGCTAGGAGTAGGTAAAAATCAGAAAGCTTGAAATTTACATTGAGGTTTAATGCAGCTAATGGTTAAAATGTTTGAGATAAGAGTTGTTTCTTTTTAGCGTTAAGACTGAGTGTTAGCCCTTTAATAAAAACATTAGTAAATTTCATTGTTTGTTTCTAACTAACGGTGATGTGGATATATGATTTATGGACAGATAAAAGCTCGGTTGAATAAAACTTTTACCTTACAAAGACATAGGAAGATGAATTTAAAAGAAGAAAAGAGAGAGAAAAAAAAGAAGAGAGAGAGAGAGAGAGAGAGAGAGAGAGAGAGAGAGAGAGCAAGAGAAAGAGAGATTGATATACGGACATAGATTGATAAAAAGAGACAGTGCAGACAAAACAAAAAGTAATATTGCGTTCAAAAGCTTGAGAAGTATTCTGAATCTCTTTTATCTTTAATCTCTCTTTCAACCACCCTTTCTCTCACTCTCTCTCTCTATCTTTCTCTCTCTATTAGCCCGACAAAGTTGTGAACTTCATTTACTCCTATTTCATCCACCTCCTTGACATCCTATGACCTGTCAACTCAGCTCCTCCTCAATTTCTTAACCACCTGTGCTTCATTTATAAATTTCAGACCAAACACAACTCATTTTCAAAGTAAAAAATTACAACCAGTAAAACTGTCCATACTTCCACTATACGCCGAATACAAATTATGCTAATCTAAATAGTGAGCAAAAAAAAAAAATACAAGACTGACCTCTGTGACGTCCCCGCCTTCATCAGAGAAAGCCTTTTGTAAGTTTCATTATTGTAAGATTGCAGTCTCAATCCACATAACTAGTTCTTATCCCACTCCCTCTCACTCTCCTTTTCTCTCTTCCCAATAGTAAGTTTCGACACTTCCTACTCACATGCTCTTGTCTTCTACTGTTTTTTATTATACTTTTGAAGTAAATATCCCCTCCCCTTCTTCCTTTTCCTACAACAACAACAACAACAACAACAACAACAACAACAACAACTACTACTACTACTACTACTACTACTACTACTACTACTACTACTACTACTACTACTACTACGTCTGCTGCTGCTATTGCTACTACTTCTACTACCACCACCACTACTACTACTACTACTACTACTACTACTACTACTACTACTACTACTACTACTACTACTACTAGATATACTACTACTTTTACTATTACTGGTATCACCACTGCTATTTCTACCAATATTTCTAGACTACTTTTACTATTACTAGTATGACCACTGCTATTTCTACCAATATTTCTACAACAGGAAAGAAACGGCACACAAAGGCGCTAAAACAGTAACAATAAAGCGTCCGAGAGAAAATAAAGACCGGAGACGGTTCACCCCTTGAGGCCCACACGTTCGTGCTGGTCGTGACTGGGTAGAAGCGTGCCAGAGCTGTTTGATCATAGGGATACCAAATGAGGGAAAAGTTTGTACAACACTTGTTGGCATTTTCTACTTTCCTCGTTCTTTTCATCAACACTATTTCAAGGCAAAAAGGGTTGGCGGAGATGGGTCATGCTATGAACGTGGACTCACATGTCATATACACAATTGCATAACACACAACCAATAATAACGACTAAATTTTATGTTTATTCTCGAATTTTTCTCCTCCATAAAAAAAATTACTACCGTTGAGCGAATATGATAATATATCTCCGTATTATTAAAAATAAAGAAAAAGAGAAGGGTGCTGAAGAGATTGATTAGCGTCGTCCCATCATAGAGCTGAGTTTGTCATGCGGCTCTAGTAGCTTCCGTTCTCTTTATTTAGGGTTTGGATTAAATTTCTCATCGGAGTCATTTCAGTTCATGATTGCTTCCAGAGATTAATTCAGATGATGATTATGATAATCCCTTTCTGCGTCAGTTCTTATTTCTGAACGAAGAGTTTTTAATGTTCATGATGTGCTGGTTACTTCCCCTACACAATATCCTAGTAAAATGGGCTACTATTGAAAAAAAAACATATCATCTTATTTTACAACCATATAGAAGTTCATTTATCTCCAATTATGCAGATTATAATAGGAAAGAAAACGTGTCTTTTCTACACTTATTTCATCTTTAAGGAATTATAGGAGCAGAACTGAAAACACTATTCAAATCTATTTAAATAACTTTGCTTCTCATTTGCAAAATTTGTTCATCGTATGCGTTCTTCTGGTTTTTTCCCTTTATCAAATATGATTTTTATTCCATAAATTTCTCCCTCGTTACTGCACTTAACCATGTCCAAGCCATTGACTTACATTACCCCAAATGTACCACCGCCCCTCACCGACCCCCATTCAACAGTAGTGTTTTGCAGCATTTTGCGAGTGATCAGCAGGCTGCCTCCAAACTTTGAACCTTTATTTCATCTACAGATGTGCAATCAATAGTCCAGGATTCCCCCCACCCCACCCCACGGGCTTTACTTTGCTATCTTCTACTGATACTTTCTCCCAGTGGGTTTTATTTCATAGAGTATGAACTAAACAATCGCCTCCGAGGGAAGGCAACATCATTGAGCGTCCACGCTTGAAAGGGAAACTCGAGACTAGAGGTTATGTCCAGTGTTGACTCTTGCTCTCCAGCTCACCCACCGAGAGACGGCCTAGGTCTGAAATCGTCACCTCTCGAGTGCTTCATCGTCGTGATAAAAATGCCCCACGGATATACCTCTTCATAATCGTACATCGTTTCCACCTTTTTCTCTCCCTGTTTTTTTTCTATTTAGTACCTTAAGAAAAAAGAATGCGAAAAAGTTTGTATTATCTGAATATCCATCTCCGTCCTTCAACAGACCACTCTGTTTGCCATTCCTTCTTCTAAATCACTTTTCCTCCCTACATGTAGTTATGTGAACAGTTTTAATGCTCTTTATTTTGCCCCCTTTCAAATATCCTCTGGATATCTTTCTTCAGTTTCTTAAACTACGCCCAACTCTCTTATTTCTTATCGCTCTTACTTCTACGTCATCTATGTAAACCTCTGTCGATATAAATATTTTTTCTTTTTAAATACCTTCAAATTTCGCCTCTATACCATACACTCTCTTCTGCATCTCCTTCGTCTTTTACTTACTAATTATTATTATTAACAGTTACACTCGTATAACCCGCTGCATCGCTCTGCGTAATCAAACTCATCTCGATTCGGTCCTAGGGGACTCGGACACACAGAGCAAAATGTGAACGTTTCCATTTGGATTGAAGCATCTTCAATTAAAACAAACAAGAGACGAACGTAGAAACAGCCATGATCGGCTTAGCTATTTAGAACGCCTGAATGGATATCCTTATTGTTTTTTTTTACCCTTGCCCGCAGGCCATAACACCCCCACGAAGAAAGCTCGAGAAATCTGAGAAGTGTTCTACAAATACTGCTCTAAGAGCTTGCGCGTGCTGAACTAATTCAGTAAATGTTTTATCCTTTACTTGAGTGTTAGAGTGTGTCCCACACCGAGACAGCCAGGAAAATGTTAAATTAGGGCTAACTACAGATGAGAAAGGAAAATTGTGAAAGAAATAACATAAATTATAAGTATAACAACAAAAATAATAACAACCATAACAATACAAATATAATGATGATGATAATAATAATAATAATAATAATAATAATAATAATAATAATAATAATAATAATAATAATAATTATAATGATAAAAAGAAGAAGAAGAAGAAAACAAAATATAAAATAAAAACAACAATAGTTACCAAACAACAAGATAAGAAACAAAACAATTATTATAACCCACAAAGAAAGTTCCCTGCCTTTGCGATTGAAATGTAAGAGACATCAACAACAAGACCACAACAACATTTGCCAGAAGTAGCACGGAAGCGTTTTTTTTTCAAATTACTTGAGTTCATGGCGAGTGACGGTAAAAAATAAAAGCGACTTGTGGTTGTAAAGATGGGCCAAGGTATACATAGATTGTTGGATGTATAAACAAACAAATAAACAAACAAAAAACCCAAAATATAAAATAATGTGGCGAAAAACGAACAAATACATAATAGTTTATAAAGGTAATAACGGAGTACAAACACAAAGTAAATGCAGAGATAATAAACTGGACCTTATGATCACATTATACTTAGAAATTTTCGCATGACCGCTACGAGTATCGGAGTACAAACAAACCTTTAAAACCCTGAGACAAAGGTAAGAAGGGGAAACAGTTATACGTGTACAACCTACAGGTCAAACAACACAAATTGCGCTCACCCTACCCTATAATTAGCGCTGATGTACGAGTAAGAGTTTCTGGTCCATGATTATATAAGTCCTTAAGACACTGAAAGTAACTAGGGTTTCTCTAAGTGCTACGCTTGGTGGAAGCATAATATGAATTATTACTAATAACTTCAAGCACAATGAAAGGTGCGAAATAAGGTGCAGGAAAAGGTCGAAAATTCGCGAAAAAAGTTCAAGTAACTTGAGGGTTTCCTAAGAGGCAATTTATAGCTCTCAAATTAAGGGTTTTCAACATTCTTGGTTTAAATTAGTTATTATTTTGTTTTATTTTAATTGGTTTTGTTTACCAGCAATTCAGTCTGTTATCAATCTTATAAACACTTTGTATTAATTTCTAAATGGGTTACTCTTGTTATGCAAACTCGATGTAGCTCTTGTTGAAACATTGTGAATGTTGAATCCCATTTATCTTGCTCGAAATAGAATTAAAAGTGTTGAATATCACAGTTTTGACACCAATGGGCATCAAAGGTTAATCATGCAAAACATATTCTTCTGAACTTAAAGCTATCATCATTTCTGAATATTAATATATCAACTTCGTTTTTATATTATCTAAAACAGTTTTGATAAACAAACTGTTCTTACAATTAGATGTTACCATTTACATTTCCAGCACTGAGCTTTGTGTGACAGGTTGTGAAACAAATTTATGTGCTAAATCGTTGCTCAAGATCGATACCGCTACAATTTTAGACAATTATCATAACCATTGCAACATATGCATGGTGAAAGGGTTTTTTTTAACGTTTCCATTGTCTTCCCATTGCTCTTATACTGTTTCGCCTATGTGTTTTCACCCCTTCATTATTCATATAATGCTTTATAGCTAATACTCATAGAATGCGTTACTGCTAATGGGAGACACGAAGATAACTCCCTGTGAGTGGCAGCTACTTTTGGCTCAACCCCGAAGCGGACTACGCTGCGCATCTTTTCCGTTTTATTGGTATTTCTTTTATCTTTTTTGTTCTTAGCTCTTTGTTACCAGCAGCTGCTGCCTGTATGGGGTCTAGGCTGCACTCTATGAGGGAGGTGATTTAAACACGCTTTACAATAGCATTTACTTCCAAAACCTTTTAGCAGTGAAAAAATACCTTGCAGCCTATGCTTTTGAATGATGCAAAAGAAAAATATCGAAACTTTTCAAAATTATTCTTAATTGGTGTCTTTACTAACGCTATAGATTTTCAGCTCTTCTATTACAACGTAAAGAATAAGAGCCTGAAACTTACCAATTGTATGTTTTAAAACAAGAAATCTGTTGTTAAGACAACTGTCATAGTAAATAATTTTTATGCTGGCCATCAAAATCTATAACTTCCAAACGCCAAACGTTTCATTTTAAGCTATCTTCTAACATTACCCATGAAAACTTTGGTTTTACCATATATTCTTATATGATCAAGATAGTTATATACACAACAGTTTTCCTTTCTATATACTTTGCAAGTAAAAAAATAGAACAGTACCCAAAAACATAATTTGAAAGCACTACTGAAAACTGGTTTTGGTTATAGTTAATTATTACCAAAACACAAATAAAGAATGATTATTTTCTCCAACCTAAATTATTTATTTTAAATAACCCAAACTTTGCCATACTTTAAGGTTGGCAGGCATAATGTGACTGCTACAGACTATGCAAACACTGGATTATCTATGATGGAAAGTCATGTTGAAGCGCGCGCTAACGCACTTACGTCACCTCAAGTACAATCGACGGAGACTGTAACAAGAGACCGAAGCTTTCTCGATTCAGGGCAATAAGCTTATAGATTATGAGTGTTTGGACAGCACGGAAACGGGAAAAAAGGGTTGGGGGTATAAGGCACAAGAGATGCGTCGCCGGGTGTGTTTAGCGATAGGTAGTCACCGATATCAAGAAGATGCTACCACTGGTCGTAAGGTATTCTGCGATGCCATTATTCCAATATAAAGCTGATGGTTGTTATGGTGACCATAGTCAACAAAAATCGATAATGTGACTTATTGATAAATGTGCTTCCGTGCGAGGCAGCGATGGCAACCCTTTAAGCTGGATTTATGAAGGACGTAAGAAACATCTAGGCCTGTTGTAACAGGCGGTGCTTTTTTGTAGGTTCTAAAAGGTTCAGTCAGGTAGAGTCTTATCGTTAGATTAGTTTAATCTCGGGGGAATAACTCCATTCTGTCTGCCTCCATCATTATAACAGCTACACTTACTACATTTTGAATAGGCTTGTCATTGTTTACAGTATAATGTACTTTCTTTCTTAGTCAAAGGCTGCATCGAATTCACTCTACACAATCTTATTTTAAGCCTGCTAAAAGAATTTCGTCGGAGAGATTGAAACATATTAGCATCTGTCATTTGTTTGAGTACTTAACGAATAGAATCTTCTAATCATTTGTTTTATCGCTCTACCTCTATGCTTTCTTTTCCGTAAACATGAACAACAAAAAACCCTATCTTTTTCTTTCATTTGTAATGCAAATGAGTTTTTACAGTTTCCTGACAGTTCGATGTTAGATTTTTTTTATCAAGAAGGATATATCAGTTGCTCTTTAAAACGGATAGATCACTTACTTCCCCATGAGCAATTATACTGAGACGGCAACATTACGGCGGGAATTGTAAACTTTAATTAACAAGAGTAGATTACATACTGATAATATATGCCAATATCCTCTTACAAGATCATAAATCTAGAGAGCTTACAGAGGATCGTAGATTTTCAGTAAAATCGTTGTGTTTAGGCTTGGAAAACATCAACCAAAAATGTTGCAACATTACTGTAATTCTCACAAATTTGAAACGACGCAATGAGTTACATTTCCTAGAACTTTCGCACCCCAGGCCTTCCCTTTTCCCTCAGTCTACCCTTAGTAACATCGTCTGTTTGATTTCCATCTCAGCATATCACAAGAAACCAGGAGACACAAGATAATACTCTACCGGATCAGTAGGTGCGCCAGAACAAAAAAAAAAAAAGCAAAAAAAAATAAAACCTTTCAAACATTCCAGCAGATGACACAAAGTGTGTCCTGAAGCATGGGGGGCCTAGAAGTCACGAGGTGCGCTACCATTTCCATTCAAGAATACGGAAATTAGATAATTAAAGAAATACATTTAGATCCTAACATAGCGAGCGCTACATTAAAATAATTATGTTTGAAAAGTCGATCGATTCTCTTGTTTAACTTTCCCTGACATTAAAAAAATGAGTTAGGATGTTTATACACCCTCAATTTTCCTTTGTGTAGCAGTAGAAGAGAAATATACTCATAATAAATATTGACATAAACTTTTTGTTTATTTTTATATTTATTCATAGTCTTGTGTATTCTTAATCCTGTCTTTTCGTGTCTTTAAAACTAAAATGTTGCGATTACAATTATAACCATACTACTTTTACTCCCACCATCACTAATGCTGCTACAATGAAAACCCCCCTCCAACCTCTCCTTAATGTGCAAAATTTTCATTTTCTTCTCTTCTCTTTAAATTGTTGCATTTTTACAACTGTAACAGAAATGACTAAAAATGTCAGCTTTCAATAAATTGGTGTAACCTAACTCGATATTGAGGCGAAATGAGATAAAAATAACGGTGCTGAATACGCTTAAGGAGGCAAATCACGCCCAAGAAAGTCATAAGGGTATCAAGCTACTTACAATTACAGATGTATATCATCGCCCTTTTGACACCCAACTCGCTTACGTACGCTTTTATATTTATAGGTGTATTGTAATGCAGTAACTGTGGCGAGAAAAATATTAGGTAGCAAAGGCTAACCTTGAAACATTTGGTCCAAAAAAGATGTACTTGAGGCTCAAATGGACGTTTTCAAACAGGCAATATTTAACACTGAAATGTATCTTAGGTGATATTTAGACAACACAAAAAATTGAAGTGATGAGTTTCTTTAAATATGATACCTTTAAAACTTCGCTTTAAAATATTTTTGTTAGAGTGATTGGTTCTCATCTAACGATTATTTTCATTAATTTTTTCTATTTAGACTCCACCGTAACTGAATAGCTTCTATCCTGTTTCTCACAGATAAAGCAATGTTTTAACTTGTGCGCCTACTTTTAAGCGTTTACAAAGATACAAGAAAAGACATACCAAACAACTTATAAGTCGCCATTTCTTTAATAAAGGCAGAAAAAGAAGGTGGACAAACACAGGTCTAAAGCTAATAGGGCAGTGGTTAATACTTTAATACTTTTGTCTTTTAAATCAAACCTGAGGCAAACTGTCTCAATAAAGGACGAAACACCATTTCTCTTGACTTTTCAATAAGAGTTATATGCATCGTTTATGTACTCAATAGCCCAGCCGTGTGGAATTTAATCTCTAAAGAAGCATTATTCACGTCACAATTGGCAACACCGTTATCGCCAGCCACGCTTCTAGTCGTCACTCGCGGTCAAAACCTCTTTGATAAGACACACCAACTGGCTGACAAAAAGGGCTGAGTACACAATGAGGTGCAATATTGTGGAGATGGACTGTGGTCGAAGCCGTAACAGCGTCCAGTTTTCTGTACAAACAGTGGACTCTTCAGGAAACACACTCAACCTGGATTAGCAGGTGGCCTGACACTTCAGAACGTTTGGCGAGTGATAGGAGATGGCATAACTGGACGTTTCACGCCTAGAACGTTCCAGGTAAAAGATCATATTGATGGTGACGCTATTCCGACGTTCACTGCGAAGCTACCGTTTGACCAATAATGACGCAAAAGTACAGCTGGAGATAAAGTGAAATGTGGTACTAAGAAATAGTTCTACACGAAAAGAACTTTAAAAACCTGGCCGAGGAAAAAATCAAATAGGATCAAAAAACAAAATACGATACGGATCTACATAATAAAAACCAATTAAAATCTGGAATGTCAACGTTTCTTTAAAACATTAGATGCGTGTTCACTGTCCAGAAGTTAAGGAAAATAGAGAATGTATATATATATCAAATATGGCCGTAGGCTTTCACGACACAAGCTGCCATGACGCACAACTCTGCCAATTTGAGAAAAATACAGATGGTTCTCAACTTTCTCATTAATATAAAGATAAGAGTGGCTCAGTTCAAATCTGGGCTTGATCTAAATTAGAGGAATGTGAGGGTAGGATTGCTTTAACGATCAAAAGTATCTGTTTATGATCGAGCTTAGTTGGACAACGAATTGAAGCCCAAGAATGCAATATGTATTTCTCATGCATTGTCACCAGGATCAACCCACTCAATAAACCTTTGAAACAGAAACCACAATGTCACATAAAAAAAATTCCTGTGTTAGTGTGTGTGTCTGTCTCTTTCTTCCTCTCTGTTTCTATGTCTCTCCCCTCTCTCTGTTTTAAAACAATTATCGTGATAATTTTTAGTAATATATATGTACACATATACCGGTATGTTTGTCTTTGTGACAGTTTTCCAAACAACCATTAGGAAATAACATAAGGCAATAACATAGACCAATCTTGGTAAATGTCAAAGGCTTTTACTTTGCAGGAAGCAAGATATTGTCAACGCTTCACTTATTTGGTTAACGTTTCAGCCTTTCTCACCATCTCTGAAGACTCTTGCAATAATTACGTGAATATAATAATTATCGATAAAACGATACCGGAGCACTAAACTTGGGGTTTCTAGTGTCTGTTGGCAAATACAGCATACCACACAGTGCAGTGTTTCCGGTACCAGAGTAAATCACCTGAAAGTCATATCAATGTAAGCGTATAAAATTAATTGGCATATGTTCGCACAAACAAGGATGGGGTTATTCAAAAGACTTCATTGAATTTTACCGAAAAAGTTTTACAAAGTTAATTAAAATTGTGTCTTACCTAAGTAGAACCTTTTACTTCAATGTATTATTTATTTTCAGCCCGAACCACTTTTTGGTGTGTGTTTTGGGCAGCCTCTATAGTTTGTCAACGCAATAATCTATGACAATTACAGACACTCAGCACCATCTCTGGAATGAAATTAGAGCGCAAATTATCGTTCCTTTTGGAGAGTTTCCCAAATGAAGTCCATTGGTTGCAGACAAGAGCGATTATTGCGCTCTGCTCTCATTCTGGATAAAAAACGGCTTTGTTTAAAACATGAACCCTCCTATTTTATCTGACACAGAACGAAGTTTAATTCCTCATTGCTATTACTTTGAACAATGACTTATTAAAAACAACAACAACAACGAAAAAAAAACCCACAATAAGTTCACTTCTCCTTTGATAATCAACGCCTCAGCGTAATTTTTAAAAATGTTTTTATCTAAAATATAAATACATCTTTTAAATTAAAATTTTACTTTCAAATATGTTTAAAATGTGAACCTATAGGCTGAAATTACGTAACGATTTGCGTTTGACAGTAAAATAAAACCGCATCTGAAACTGCTTTCTAATTATTTTTAACTTTCTTTTTACAACACAATTTAAACAATTGAATATCTTTGAACAAACTTCAATGAACCTTTTGCCGACAAGCCATTTATCGACAATAAGTCCTGAGCGACCTTGGCAAACCAAACCATGTTTTAATATTGTTGTGGCGCCCGTCAAATTAGCTAGAACAAACCATTAAAAAATCGCAATGTTACGGAAAAGGCACATCGATAACAACTTCGTCTATAAGGTAATGAAAGAAAGTACGAAACCATACGAAACTGGACGTCTTTTTAAATTGAAAAAAAAAATGAAAAGCAAAAGATTTTATGTTCAATTCATTTTGAGTCGACTTGAAGTTGAATTGGCGTGCCGACGCTGTTACACAACGACAGATTTCTTCAGTTAATCTTCCTGGTCGCCTGGTCAAATTGATTTTTTTCTGTCTGTGTTGACTGCAAGCAAATACCGCTTTTCCCTCCAACGATCACAATTTTGCGTGTTCATTATAAACAAGCTAAAAGAGAGTTAAACTGTTCAACTTGGGACACATTTCCTCCCTTAGTTGTACAGCACTAAAATTGAAAACAAAATCAATTACGTGCCCTATGAGAAAAAGTCATTGAAAAATGGTTAGCTACATTTCCCTGGAACATTTTTTTTTTCAGAAATCTCTTCATAACAACATTAAATTAAATTTTTGGACACTTTTCATAACATCTGCCTTTTCTGTAGAGCAGCAATAAAAACCTGCTCCTTGGTTCAATGGGAAGCGCGAGTAATGGTCTTTAATATAAAGGTTGTTGTGCATTTTACGAACCAGTAGCACCTACACTGATGGAAGTTAATGCGTCTTTATATGTAGTGACAGACTCTAGATTGCATCATTTTGCAATTTTCTTTTTTTCTTAGCGTTGCAATATGCCCATGTTATTAAGTCGAAGAATGTAAAAGAGAAAAACTTTAAATGTTAACATTCAGAGCTTGGCGAATCTTAGCAGAATATTCAAGCCTGGTGAGAATAAGAAAATTTGTTTACCAGTGGTTATTTCAATGGAACTTTCAGTTTCAAAGCCCACCACCCTCTGTATTGATTTTGTGCCTTTTTGGAGCTTTAAAGGTAGAGCATAGGAAATATCCAGGTAACAACTTGAGCCTAACTCACATAGCCGCGTAATTTGAACGTACCCATTTACATGAGGCGAGTAAGACACTCTACCAACTGCCATCAGCGCAAAGCTCGAAGATGCAAAAATTACTTTGCTGTAATTTTCCTGATACCATGATTTTTTTAAACCATACATTTTCAAGGGTCTATACTTTTATGTTTTATAATGAGGTCCTATGCAATTTGATACTACATAATCATATGCTGCCATGTAGGTACAGTGCAAGCAATCATGAAGCATAATCAATTTACTTTATGAGAATGAATTTAAACGCATTTTTTATTACTTTTATTCCTACAAAAGAGGAATATATCTCAGCTGTGTTGAAATAAAAAGGAAAGTGCTAGACATGTTCGATAAAGGTTGCTCAGAAAAGACGTTTAGCCTCGAGGCATGTTGCACCAAAGAAAGGCTCACCACTACTGGGTTCATCTACGCACACACAAAAAAAAAACCCCGAGACATCTCTGCAGGTTTTTGTTACAACACATGGGGGTTTTCTGTGGCAAACAAAATGTAAGAAGTTTAGGATGGAGCTTAAGCGAGAAAAGATAGTGCCATGAAGATTTGACAAAGAGAAATGATACATAAGGGAGACAATTGGGTTAAAAACGGAAAAAAGAGAGTTCATGCTAAGGATTTTTGAAGGGTTGACCAAATAAGGTATTACCTGCAAAAAGCTCTGGTGAATACCCTTTCCAATAGTTAATGACAAGTTAAATGCACGTTATACACATTTAGACTCTTAATAAATAAAATCTTCTTAAAAAGAGGATAGATTGGAGACAAGCAGACTTTTAATAAGGTATGGCACAAATGTTTGAGTTATGTAAATTCAAAGAGAAGACTCATATACTCACAACTTTCTCCACTACAATGTCTGGCGACTGCTAAGCAAACAGCTAGCATCGCCTCCACCACTAGAAAACTACCACTACTGATTTCACTGCCTCTTCTTACTTCTTCCTCTTCTTCAGCAAACCCTAAAAGGTCAGAGCCAATTTCTCGTCCCCAATCAAATCAAGGGACCTAGTCTCCCCTTCCTTTAGATGGCCTGCTGAGGAAACCCTCCACAACGAGTTTGTAACTGGCCTGAGCTAACATATACGGCGACAGGCTCTCCCCACGCCTGTTTATCCATCAGTCTCAAGTGGTCTCTCCTTCTAAATTACTCCCAGATGAAAAGCACTTATATTCTAATGTTGTTTTTTGTGTCTTTTTATACATACATTTTTTATTTTAATGTGAATTTGGGTCAAAGCTTCGAACCACTTTTTAAAAACTATTTGTATTTTTGCAACCTTTTGTTCCTCCTATACATTGTTTGTTTAGGATTATTTTTTAAACTTCTTCCTTTTTGTTACATTACTACCTAATTTTAGACATCTATCGTCTATTACATTTTCCTCTCCTATTTTTGAGTCTATCGCCCTATCGATGGCTTTGCCCACCTATCTGTCTCTTAGTCTGTGTTTCCGTTTTAACTATCCTCCGTTTCTTATTAAATTACTTTGATCGATCGATTTTTTGTTAAACATACTAAAAGATACTTATACTAAATAATCTCACCCTCCTTTCAGTTTCCATGCTCTCTCTCTCTGTCTCTGTCTTCTTCTTCTTCTTCTTCTTCTTCTTCTTCTTCTTCTTCTTTTTCTTCACGCACATACTTCTCATGAGTTTACGTATTAAGACAAGCTAGCCAAAGACAAAGCCCACAAGTTTTAACCTCCAAATTATTTCCAGTTGAAAAGTTCTATAGAAGTAAAGCTTAGTGTCCAATCAAACCAAATAACTTTTCAATGATCCCATTAATCATTTCGCAGCGAGCAATGCAGGAATAAGTTGGAACTTTCCTGATCAGCGTTTAAAGATAGATCCAAGGGTGGATCTAGGCCGAGGTGAGTAGGTCGATGTGCCGAGCTAAAAGGATCATAAATCTTTCCCAATTTCCCTTTGAAACTTAGTGAGGCATTCACGGGTCGAATGTTTATCCGATCTAGTCCAAACCAAACTGTACTGACAGCCATTGCTTCCCTTTGACCTTAACTTGACGATCCCAGCTTAGTGGTTGTTCAAATTTATTGAGTCCTTATCGAAACTATATTCGGCCTGTTATGATAAGGCCAGGGCGATGTTATTTTTAGAGACGTGGTTTTTGACTGCTTATAAAATACGAGCCACCTAATATTTTGGTTCTGACTTCTTTTTTACATTCGCCAAAACTAAATTTGTGAAGACGGTCTACATTATTTTTGTAAAGAGATGGACTTCTTACACGTTTTTGTCTTGACTTGTAAAATAAACAAATCGGAATATATAACTACCGGTGCATGTAATTTCTTCTGATCCATATTTCCTCCACCGACCGTACAAGAATACAGGAGAAATCATCTTGATGAGCTTGGGGCCTGTCGATGGTCTTGATCCTGATCCCCACCGACTTGTGGAAATCAAAGAACTGGCTTGAGAGGGAAATCCACGCAGTATGTATATTTGTTCAGCAATTTGTCGACTTGATTTTTGAATGACTTAATACTTGGGTGCAGTGAGTGATTTCGGGGAGGCTGTTCCATGTCTCAACTTACAAAAGACCAAAGTAGTTTTTTTTCTCATGCAAATTAAATTTACTGCATAAGTTTAAGGAGAATGAATCTCACAAACAATGTCACTTTTATTAACATTAGAGCTAGACACTAGCGCGACACAATTCTTCTCTGGTCTAAACTTTATTGACTACAGCACGTCTACAGTCAGCAAGCAAAAGTATTGAGCAGCCGAGCCAGACAGCTCTTGTTAAATCTCTCTCTCTCACTCCCCCGAGCTAATTAGCCCAACTCCCGGGCGTCCTGTGTACTACACTGGACAACAGGCTCAGCGGCCAGACTGGCGTTTCACGCTTGGACTTCCGGTCAACTAGGCACGTGATTGCTGACCAGCGCGGCCAGGCATGGATTGATTGGTGAGCAGTGCCATCTATTTAGTACTTGTCAGCGTCATCCTCTCGGCTTCACACAAGTCCCCTGCCTCTGGATTAATTATCCGTGTTGGACGGCGTTCCATTTTGTGTGAGCAGCGAAGGTGAAAGGGCGACAATGGAAATGATGGGCAAAGAATTAAGATTTTGTATGCTGAGAGTAGTTGGTTTTCTGCCTAGATTTTTTTTCTCATCAGTTTTACTCTTAATTTCAAATTACATGTTACGGAAACTATTAAGACAACTATTTCATCATCATGTTCAGGTTAATCTGGAAAAAGAAGCTACTATTTCCAGTTACGCAAATTTTAATGCAAACGTCTTGCTGAGCTAATAACACTCAAATCGAGCTCTTTGGATATACAGTGAAGACGGGCGTGGACAGTGTGTCCTGACAGTGCTTTTTTCTTGATAAAAAAGTTAGTGCTTTGATTTCAGGCAGTTATATTTAAGGATAGTGATAAAATGATGCTTTAAGGAAAGACCTCGATAAATTTGTCGTAAAGGTTAAACAAGTAAGATCTGATCAATGTCGCTTTACTAATTAGTCTTATAATCTCACAGTGTTAATCTTGTCAACATTTTTTAAGCAGCAAAAAATCTAATGAGACATTCGGTTTTAATGAATACAATTTAACTTACTGTAACCCTTTTAGGCGTCTGATTTTGTTCTTTCGCTCTGAGAAAAGATACAATTTAAAATGTTTAATCTGAGATCTGCATACTAACAGGTTATAATATTAGGTTAGTGAATAAGTAGTTCGAAAATATACCAATGGAGTTACAGACACACTGCTGTGCATCTAATAGATTACCCGAAATTTTTCAGCGAAAATCAGCCACATCCCTCACTCTCGAAACAATCATGGCATTGAAGATTTTAGTTCTCAGGGGCAAGGGAAAGTAGTAAAAGCACCACGAGCTATTGCATGAAAAAACCAGCATTGTTTACTACTTGAAAAGTGTTATCAACATAATATTAGGCTTTTTCTGTTAGGGGTTATTACTACAGCAATCTATGACGCTAGTTTGGAAAAGGATTTCACTACCCAGAGCTTTCGGTGTATTTTTAAGATGCTTGTGTTTGCCAGAGTCCACCAAACGTGATTGGGAAAAATTTAAGAAATGCATCATCTCCAATCAGCTCGAAACTTCTTAGAAAGTGTTGCAGGACAGAAGTCTCCAATTATTACTCTATGATGTCCAATGTACATAAGTTTTGCATATGTTAAGATTCGGACTCTTTGATCCCTAACAAGGACTCGGAACAAATGCAAGAGAAGATTAGAGAGAGAATATTCCAAATGGTAGAATAATGTAGTAATAAGGATGCCGGTAACATAAATTCTAATTGCTACAGAGTTAGAGTCACCGGAACGAACAGCACGTATTAGCTTGCAGCAGCAGCCGCAGCAGAATTTTCTCCGTTACCTTAGATACAAATTATAGGGTTGGGGTTTAGGCTGGTCGCTTTAATAACTTGCTCGGACCTGGGCAAGCAGCAGAAAACCTGAAACTGTAATGATGGCGCCTGAAAGCGGATGCTGAGCCCTGTAATTAGTTGCTTCTGGTGGTAGCGATCACTAGCAAAGATGCCTAGATTAGAGAAATGAATTTTCTTCTCAAAGGCGGCTATTTATCACTAAAGGTTCTGTAAAGGTATCGTATGCCTTATGTCCTTGGCAGGAGAACTGGGGGGGGGGGGTATATATGAAAGAGGAAACTACAGACCGGTGCTGCCTGATTATCGACTAAAGCCTGGTAATGAATGAAGAAGAACTGATCTGTCTCTTGTTTTCATTAAAAGGGAGTAGCTGGTTGTGGGCTTTGTTTTGAGACATGGAAACCTAAGGCTAGAAGAGTTCTGTAGGGAAATCATTGATACTACCATTCTGCTTCTTAAAGAAACGTCCAAGATGTCAAAGACTTGATACTCTTTGAGCTACTAAAAAGATAAAGAACAGAAGAAAGTTACACACAGTTTTTTGTTGTAAAGTCTATTAAGAAATACTTATTATTACTCTTATTAATTATTATTAATTTCTTTACACTGTTTACGAGATGATGCCTCCTCGATAACTCGATGTCAATATTAGGTAAAAACTTTACAAGTGTTTTGGGAAAACCAGTGGAACCCTAAAAAAAAGCTTAAATTTGGTATATATCAATATCAATCTTCCCAGAAGAGTAGAACGAATAAAATTTGAGAAAAAAACCCTTTAAAAACCAGGAGACAAAGCCATACAAAGATTATAGACAGAAGCGGAAGTAAAACTACGAAAATAAAAATAATGCAATAAATGAACTATTTGAATGTTTTAAATGATTTCATTTTATTTCACTGCAGTGTACGCTTTCCATAATCGAAACGAAAGATAACCACGGTCTTCTCATCCAAAGAAATCATGTGTAATTCTCCATCCGCCTAAATAATAGGATTTTGAAATTGAAGTCCAGTTATCTTTGATGGAAATTGCAGGAGAGCCGGAGATGGAGCTAATCAATGTCTAGGTTACAAGCTGCAAAGAGAAATTGAGACTCCGGGCTACGGAAAGCCGTGGAATTATCCGCAATCTTCTATTTCAATATAAGGCCACCGAAAACGTTGACATTTGGTTATCCCAAACAAATAAGAAAGGCCAAACTACTTAGATTATGATGTGAAAGGCGATGGAAGTGAAGGTTTAAAATTTCTTTGAGGGAAAAATGAAAATTGTAACATTTGCTGTTGCTTCGGTTTGGGGTATTCTTGACCAATCTAAAAAATGTTTATGAAGGATGACGATGGCGGAAATGATAACGATACCGATGAGGATGCCGTGAAAATATCACTGGAGGTAGTACAGATATATAAAATCTTGGTTTTTGTTTGTTCATGACAAGATTGTTAATTACGTAATTTGATAGGAATTTAGGCTTACACACACTGTTGAAATTCAAAATGAGAGTTTCAGTGAAGATTATCTCGAAATTTTACATTAACTGCAGCGTGAGCTTTCTTCTTATCAACAAAGTATACTTGGTGGATTGCTTAAATATCTTCTTAAATGATACTTAGAATGTAGGCCTAAAAACTGAGCATTTTCAGCAGCGGCTTAACTCGAAACCAAATGGTAATAAATTTTTTTAGGCATCATTGAACAGCTTAAAGCATCGGTTTTACTAGCATGCCAGTTAAGAACAATAAATTCTCATAGATACTGGTAGTAATAATAGTTATAACAATGATAATTATGATAATAATAACAACAATAATACTACTATTGTTATTGTTATTATTGATAGCAATGCTGACTGGGATAATAATGATTCAAACGAAAATCGTAATAATAAAAGGCTAGAAAGAGGCAAGTAAAATTAAAATAATATTACAGTATATATTCGGAGTAAATTTCATAGCGAAGTAGGTGTGAAAAAAAGATTGCATGACATAGACCATAAAATACACTCAGTTACGAGAAAAAGAATTTGTTTGAGTTTATCAAAAATGAAAATTACCCTCGATTGTCATTATTGTGGATTAAAAGACAGATAGGCAAAGAAACAATAAAAAAGATGTAGATGTGCAGTGTAAAAAAAGAAACGAATGCATCATCAATAGATGAAATAAATGCACGTTGATGCGAACTGGTGCATTGAGTCAAGAAGGTAAAAACAGATTTTGTATCATGATGACTAGTTTCCAGAACGAGGGCATTGAAAATAGTGAGAGGGAGGAAGAGACAAGAAAGAAAAACGGAATCAGATGAAGACGTGGATAGACAGACTGAGTGAGACAGAAATCGAAATCCAGTTGAACAAGACAAAAAGTCAACACAGACGATGGCA
This sequence comes from Elysia marginata, assembly GCA_019649035.1. NCBI lineage: Eukaryota > Metazoa > Mollusca > Gastropoda > Plakobranchidae > Elysia > Elysia marginata. The sequence continues at coordinate 213,496 of BMAT01012860.1, forward strand.
AGTCTGAGGCCATCAAGCACCATCAATAATTTAACAGGCTGCAAAAAGTTAAGTTGGAGCAACATCCGAAAGCCATTTCGTAGGACATAAACAGGCAACGTAATGACCTGGGCTCTAATCTCTTTCAACCCCAACCGTGTTTTTAAATGCATCTACGTTGGTGGCAGAACATCAATCAGGCTCTGTGCTAAGCTAGAAAGTCTGACTTCAAAAAACTGTTGTGTTTATCTGAAGTACGTCTCTAGGAATTTAAAGAAAGGAAATATTTCGCAGTTGTATTTATGTAGAAAAATTAATTGTCTACGGGAGTTTTATATATGTTGAGTATTTATGCTTCGTGTAACCTTCTTAAATCTTTCTTTGTCGTTATTGTTTCTTAGCAAATTACCAATCACTCTGCCACA
>BMAT01012860.1:224930-239856 GCA_019649035.1 Elysia marginata
GGTGAGGTTGCTGTTGGGATGGAGACAGAGGGTAATAGGTGGAGGGGATCGAGAGGGGGAAACATGCTTAATTTAAAACAACGGAATGAGATCATTAACAGACACAGCAGTGGCCCCGTCTTCCGTATTGACCAACACTTCCGGACCACGACCTGAGTAAAATTTGTTGCAATGCCAATATTAAATCTGTTTTTTTTGTAGAAGAATTGTGAAGCTTTCGCATGCAGTATAATCTGACATGTGATACTGCGTAAAAAAAACACTTAATGAAACCTTTTCAACAAGTACAAAGAAGTATCGCTTGGCCTTGCATTAGCAAAGACCCCAACGACAAAACATCCAATTTTATTCAACAGAATAAACCAGCGACATCACGCTTTTACTAAGAAAACTTGAGTATGTGAGCTTAAAATTTGAAATGCTTTAAAAAGAAGAAAAAAGCCTGAATCAATTCCCCGAGTCGAAGAAAGTCTACCAGATTCTCTTATTATCCACCCATTTAAGTACTTTTCCGTGTTCAAAAACGCCCACAAGGAGTTTGTGTGGTTAGGCCATGTGACACCACAAATCGGATGCATTTGAGTTGAAGCTTAACTAGCAAATTAAATGAAGAGAAGACACTTCTAAACCTATTTTGAATTAAAAATGTTGTGCGTGCATGTGATTTTGAAAGCTAAAGAAAACAACTGACCGAAAAACCCTTCCTGGCCAGCGGCAGCCCAGAAATTACTACCCTTCAATTTATAAGACACGACGCCATACAACTTTGAAAGCAGTAAATCAAAATAAAAGATGATGTTTTCTACAAAAAAAAACGTAGCATAAGTTGTTGAAAAGTTTAGGCAAACATTTCTTAAAATTATAGGTTGATTCGTCCCTTCGCTCGTTAATAAAAAAAAAAACAGGCAACCACACCCTCCCCAGTAGTTCTCAAGTACTATTTATGAATTGACCTTCATAATGTCGATTAAAATGAATAATTTATGGATCAAAATATTTGGGAAACAGACAAGTCTGATGCAATTTAAACTTAGTGCAGACTTTCTATTTTTATCTTTTTAGGTACTATTCTGCTTTATCTACACAGTTGTAGAGGAGGGCTTCAGACGCCACAACTTAACAAGATTTAGGTCCATGTAAAAACTTTTGGCTTGAGAAAAAAAATTTAAGAGGAGCACAAGGCATTGAATCCCGGATAAGACGGATCTTGAATCAATAATCCTCCATTATCTTCCCCGGGGGGACCCGTGCTACAGCACCTGCTGCCTCGGATCGCAACGGAGAGAACGTCCTCTCACTGTGTCCAAAACAGGAAGCAGATTGAAAGACAGACAGACAGACAGTTAGATAGACAGATAGATAGAGAGAGAGAGAGAGGAAGAGAGAGGGAAGAAGGAGAAGAAAACATGGCCAGATGAACAGTAAGGTAGAAAAAGAGGAAAGGAAAAGTTGGGTAGGACACAGAAATATATCAAGAGATGGATAGAAAATTAGATTGATAGACAAACAAGTAGTTAGGTATGTAAACAGACTACTCGATAAATAATAAAAAATTAATAAATAGATAGACTAACAAGTTTACATTTAGATAGACATAGATGTAAAAAGATAGATTAAGTAATATATAAACTGATTAACAGAGGGATAAATGGATAGGTGTATATCCGTATAGACTTTAGAAATGAACAGATGAATAGATAGGACGGCAAGCAGTAACACACATGGGTAAAATGATAGATAGATCATTAGAAAGATAGATAAACAGAGAAGGAGACAGCAGAAAAGGAGAGGAGAGTGTAGCATTCAGGATGATGCTAAAGAAAATACTGAACCTGCTTAGCTAAAGCCGTTTCAATAAAAAAAATACAAGCTCAATCGATGAGAAGGTACAAATTGAGAATAAGCGGCCAAATAAAATGTAGTATTTATATGCAAACAGAAAAAACGCATACTGAGAACAATAGCAAAGTTGCTACTTTTAAAATCATTCGAAAAGATCTAGTTTCTTTGAAAATCAGAGGCGCCTCTATAGAAATAGTGTTAATCTTTTGTCTCCATCCTGTAAAATACCCCCCCCCCCCCACCTCCCTTTTCCTCCCCACCGGTGTTCCATACCTCTACTTCTTCTGTGGCTTGTCTTTGTCGAAATAATGACCCCATCAACGACAGAAATGTAAACACGATGATACCTTCTTGTCTTGTCTAGTGTTGCTTGTTTTTTCCTTTTTACTCTTTTTACGCTTTTTACTCTTGGTGCTTTCACATGTTTCATTGCATCTGTGTTAGAGCGTCTTCAAATTGCTTATTATTTCTTTGTGTATCTAAGAAGCCGATATTTTGTGACCCGCTAAGAAAAGCACAGATAACTTGAAAAAAAAAGACTCGCCTACTCCGTTTGAAAATAGGAGAACGATATATTAAAATAGTTAAGCCCTACTTTGTTCGAGTCTTCTGTAGTTCACTGTTACGACATCACAAGCGATGTATTTATTCGGCTGTCTAAATAATTGTATTTGAGTTGATAATATAAGTAGCCTTGTACATCAGAGAGTGGCGAGTAGAAATATATAAGAACTAGAAGAATTCAGACTGTCCTGCAAGCTCGCATCTTTGTAAGGTCACTGACCCAAAGTGTCCGCCTCCATCTTAAGTTGTTTTTTATACCGTTAATGTCATCTTAGTCTCTCTAGGAGGGGATAGTACAAACCTGAAAGCCTAATACATCTTGCTTTAAAAGGTGCTTGTACCAGGGGTTAGACATTTACAGACATCGAAATGTCGAGGCTGGTAGAGGAAGAGGATAGAGATGTTTGTGTGAGTCAGAAGAGGAGGAACAATTGGATAAGAGGGAGAGAGAGATAGAGAGAGACAGGCAGACAGACAGAGAAAGAGACAGACAAACATACGGAAAGACAGAGAGAAAATCAATTGGATGTAAATAAATAGGGTTGCAAGGAAAAAAATTTTGATCAAGTCAAAATTTAACACTGTATAATAAAAAAAAGTAATTTTAGTGGAAGCCAAAGTGTTTGATCGAAAGAACGATTCGGTCCAGCTCGTATTATCGACTTGTCATGTGATGGAAGAGCGTAAGGAAAACCAGCAGGTATTCAGATGAAAATCAGTAATGTTTTTCATATATACATGACGGCGCACATGTTCAGTTGAAAACAGTAAACAGCGGGAGAAGAGTCAGAGTGTAAAATGCAATAGCGCGATATGAAGTGCACGTCCCTAAATAATATGGTAAATTGTAACACAAATGAACAAAAAAATGAATTGGCAGCCAGATAGAGAGAGATGAGTGGACAAAGAGAAAGAGAGAATGAATGAGAGAGAGTGTGTGTGTGTGTGAGAAAGAGAGAGAGATCCGTAAAAAATTAAGAGTAAATGTTAAACTATTGGAGTTTTGAGAGGAAGAAAGAGGGAGGTAGATAGGAAAAATAAAACAGACTGTCAATCCTAGAGTAAGCAAAGAAAAAAAATCGCTTCTGGAAAAACGTTAAAGATTTTACCTAGTTATTATCTAAAAAAAAAGACGTAGATTATAGTAATTGTGCAAATGAGACAGAGATGTACACTAAACAAAAAGACAAAAAAAAAGAAAACCGTCTGAGAGTCATTGAGTGAGTGAGTTAGAGAGTGTTGGGGAAAGGTAATGAGTGTGGGAGAGACGTAATGAGTTTGGGAGACACGTAATGGGTGTGGTAAAGATGCAATCGGTGTGGGGAAGATGTAATGGATGTGGGAGAGATGTAATGGAACTGGGAGAGACGTAGGATGTGGAAGAGATATAATGGATGTGGGAGAGACGTAATGAATTTGGGAGACACGGAATGGGTGTGGAAGAGACGTTATGGGTGTGGGGGAGATGTAATGGGTGTGGGAGAGTTGTAATGGGTGAGGGAGAAATGTAATGGGTGTGGGAGAGACGTATGGTGTGGGAGAGATGTTGTGAGTGCGGGAGAGATGTAATGGGTGTTGGAGAGATGTACTGAGTGTGGGGAAGATATAATCGGTGTGGGAGAGATGTAATGAGTGTGGGAGAGATTGATCGGTGTGAAAGAGATGTATTGAGTGTGGGAGAGTTGTAATAGGTCTGAGATTGAGTTGAGGAGTGGGAGGTTAAGATATTAGGCGCCCGTTCCAACATAAAACAAAGATGATGGTCCGGTGCATAACCTTGAAGATACATTAAAGTTTTAATCCTATACCCTTCACTGCCCAGCGTTTCATAACTGATACGACCAAGTGCCCAACGTATCAGGCATGATGCATTTCTCTCGACATCAATTTGATACAGACGCCACAAATTAGTTTAGACTTTGTTACAGGAAGTAAAAAAAATGTGCCACGAAATGTAGAATTTTTCATTTCTTTTCTATGCTTGGGTAATGCAGGGTTCAGGAGAACATTTTACTAGCCTTCGCCGAAACAAGAATGAACAGAATGATAGGGATGAAGATAAAACTCGACTGACACGGCTGTCAACCTAATTATTTGTCCTAGTGCTTTATACGTTTTAAAACTAGTTATGCTGGAAAAAATGTAAAGGAGAAAAGAGATGGAGTGTGAAAATGTCGCATTATCTTTTATGACTGCTAGTAATGGTAATAGTGATGATAAAGACAATGAAAGTAGTAATATTACCACCAAATGCTCTCACAAGATATGTTTTTCATCATGACGATCGCAGCGATGGAGTTTATGATGTTGGAGATAATAATGATGGTCATAATCATGAAGACGTTTATGACGACGATGATTAATATAGCGATGAAGTTCTTTCGGTGCTACTGAGAATGATACTCCTTTGGACATTTATGATTAAAACGATGATAGAGAAGAGGACGAGGAAAAGAAAGAAAATAATGATGAGGGTGTGATGGCAATAAACAAGGGATAAACGTTCGCACTAAACACACACTCAAAAAGAAGTAACCTATTGTACTTTTCCAATGGTGAAGAAATGTTTTCACATTGTAAACAATTTCACTCTGCAAAACATATTACTAAAGAAAAGACATCTCACAATTCACATGGCCCAAAACTTCGAGCGAATGGCGAAAAAAAGGTTCATCTAAATTGTATGGGCTCATCAAACGCACCAATTTAGAAGTGGACAGTCGCTAGCGGTCACTAGGGACCACCGCAGAAGATGAGGGATTTTGGCCATTTGACCTTCATCCCCCAACCGCTCCTACGACCTTGATTCCACCCCCTCCCTTACTGTCTTGAGTTGTCTTTTATCCCACCACACATTTCCCACTTTTCCCCTCCTCCCGCCCTTGTACTCTAATAGTCGCAAATCCACTAGATCCAGTCTCCTGGGCCACCAGCGGAAAGGGAGGAACGAAGCTAAGGAATGAGTGTGCTCTTCCAGCATCCCCTTGGGCACAGATGGATTACTCTGTCCAGTGCATTTTCGGACAATTGACAAAAAGGGGAGGGAAAACCGTTGAAATGTTGCAGTGAATAGAAATAGCTGATTCAATAGTATTTTCGCTGGCTCGTTTTTGCCTGTGGGAAATGGAAGTTTAAGCAGCTTTCCTGTGCTCATAAAGCTACGACGTCTTGTGAAGTCGAATAATGCTGTTTTTAAACCGCATGTACGTTTCAAATCGATTAAATGCATTTTTCTTTACATTCTTGCTTTCAGGTTTGCTCATTATGATTGAGGAAGGTTGCAGCTTTACTTATATTGAATTAATCCATTTTTTTTTCGAACTCTATCCGCCTTTTCTTCTTCAAGCAAATATTTTTAACAAGTAAATCTGACATTTGAAAACCTATAAGTATATTCACTTTGACTCGTTTTTCCTATCCATCTTCTCATCGAGAAAATACTTTATAACCAAACTACATCTCGGAATCTGCAGCTTTTGTACGAATTCCAGTTTTGTCTCAATAAATTTTGACGAAATGTGACAGTAGTGTAGATCAGTAAGGGACGTTGAGGGAACTGTTGACAAAACGCAATAACAATGAAATCTAGTGTCGCTTAAGAGCATGAAGAGGAAAAAGCCTATTCAACAAAAAGGGGTGCCTAAAACTGTATTGATGTCAAAGTAAGGTCCCTGGCTAAGTTATATCTGAAATGCATAGGTTAACCAAAAAGTAAAAAAACCAGATATTCTTTATAAAGCATAAGCAAACGTGATAGTTCTAGATAATGACACTTTCATTGAAAAGTTTTGTGTACATTATGAATATCATATTCGCCATTCAAAACCTTGATCAGTTGGGAATTATGGGCAAAAAAGTACTATTATTTCAAGAAATTTCACACTGATGTGTGCAACAATATGGCTCTGATCTGATTTAAAAACGAAAGAGAGAGAAATAGATTTGTATGTTATAAAAATAACTAGACTTACCCTCTTGAACGTGTAGAGCTGCGGTTGCCCATGGAACGGCTCTGGTCCAGTGTGTTTTTTGCTGTAGGGATCAATGAGATCACTATTTGGGGAGAATCCTCCGTTGCAAGATTTGGGATCTTCGCCCCCGCGGCCAGCATCTCCGTTCAGCCTTAATGTTCCAGGCGCCAGCTTTTTTTCTTCAGTGTCTGTTGGTGAGATGTCATCGACTGGAACGCTGTGCCAGAGCTGTTTGTCAAAATGGCGTCCATCGCCTTGCTCCTGTACACCAGCAACAACTGGAGCCCTGGCGCTCCTTCGACGTCGCTGAGGACGACGGATACAAAGAATTATGGTGACGATTATGATGGAAAGGATGACTGTAATTCCGCCGACAACGCAAGCAATGATAATGTACTTTATGTCGTCTTCATATGCTCTAGCGGCACTTCCAGATTTTCCCGCTCCATGTCCATGTATGTTAACGAATGTGACGTGCAACTTCAGCATTGCGGTAGCTTGTAAAACGGGAATACCCTGGTCGCGCACAGAGACATTCAGTCTGATCACCCAGCTGTTGCTTCTGGTCGAATGCAGCACTGTAGATAAATTCTTCATCAGCATGATCTCCCCTGAGGAAGCGTTTGGAATCGTGAAGGTATTACCAAGATTGTTGTTCCCTGCACTAGATATGTAATACTTCAGCCTACCGTTTCGGCCTTTGTCTCGGTCCGTAGCTTTCAGAACGGCCACAATTGTCCCTGGCACCATGTCTGATCGCAGGTGCACCGAATTGTTTGACCGCGAAGGAAAAACAAACACGGGCGCGTGCTCGTTAGAGTCTACAACGTGAATTGTGACTGTTCCAGTTGTAACTAAAGAAGGCCTACCTTTATCTTTTACTATCACAGGAAAAGTATATCGATTTTGTTTTTCTTTGTCCAAAATTGTTGTCGTCCTTATGGTGCCACCTGGCATAACAACAAACGGTACTTCATGCGCAGGGCTCTTGTAAGCTTCTTCAGCCAAGGCAAAGCTCACCTCAGCATTGATACCTTCATCTCGGTCCTCTGCCCTTAACTTATCGACCTCCGAGGATGCGGGTAACTTCTCAGCAATTTGGCCTTCCAAGGAAGAAATGAAAAAGGGAGCGTTGTCGTTGATGTCTAGAATATCTATAATTACTGAACAAGCACCTACTCGCTTTCCTCCATCAATAGCTTTAACAATGAAGGAGAACTGAGACAACGTTTCTCGGTCGAACTCTTCACCAGCTGTGATCTCTCCGCTAACACTGTTGATCACAAACGATGACTCAGTCGATTCCATAGAGATCGAATACCGCAAAGACGCGTTTTCACCCAAGTCCCTATCATGTGCTTTTACAAAGAGAACGTGCTCTCCTCTCTTGTTTCTCTCGGTGAGGTTGCCTCTGTACATCTGCTTTTCGAAAATCGGATCGTTATCATTGTCGTCAAGCAATTTGATAACGAACCAGCCTCGCGCCGACAGTTTAGGAGACCCCCTGTCTTCACACTCGATGGTAACGTTGATGTTCTCGGACAGTTCTCTGTCCAGCATTTTGTAGATCTCCACCACGTATCCGCCGCTTCCCTGGAACTTACGCACCTTGAACTGGGGTGAGATGCTCCGGCAGTCAACAAGCCCATTCTCCCCCCTGTCCCTGTCCTCTACGGATACATGAGCCACCACAGTGCGGACGGCGGTAGCCTCTGAGATGCTCAGAGCGTTTCCTCCAGAGTAAGGTATTGGGTTAACAGTCACTCTTGGTGGTGTATTTCCAACGTCCACGATTTGCAGATAAAGAACAGCTTGAGATTGCTAGAGGGAAGAGGATTTAAAAAAAAACAAGAACAGAAAAAAGCCTTAACAAGTAATAAGATACATCAAGATTATTTATTTACCGGTTTACACGCTAACGCGCCCGACTTTTTATACTTTACACATGGTTTGGCTAAATCGATAAAATTACAAAAAGTTATATAAATATACTTAGAACAATGTAAAAAAAACTTACTCATGATAATGGTAAACGAGATTTTTTTGTCATCAACTTAAAAAAATGTAATAACTTTATGTGGCACTTCTTTACAAGCTCCAAAAAGATAAGGACCTTTTTAAAGTTATTCTTTTGCAGCCCAGCAAAAGGCTAAGGATACAAAGATAAAAAGGAAATGTACTTATTGGCTAGTTAACCGTGTAACTTAAAGCTATAAAAATTTCATTTGTCGGTGGCATTTGTACTTCTCACTCTAAAAGTCCACACATACTACGAAAGAGATTATCATTGACTTATTTAATTTAAAATCTCTATTTTGTCCTACATTCATGCTATTCCTTCTAGTACTACCAATAAGGTGGATAGTCTTGAAATCAATACGAGTACTAAGCAGTCTCATTTACTTCACTGTCTGTTATCAGCTCGTTGCAAGCCCGAAATTAGCGAAAACGTCAGATATTATAACAAGTGGTTTATGGGTTGTTCCAAATAAAGCCAAACAATAAGAAGTTTAGACTTTTGCTAGCTTTGTGCTGAACATAATTTTTGGGACTAGACACTCCCCTTAAAAGCTTGCTGTTTAATGAATTGACCGCGAAATATAGACACAAAATAGTAGTTTAAACTTGAAAGCATCATATGGGTTGGGGAAGACTCGCTTTTTTATCACACCGTAGGTTTTGGTTTCGAATTCATTTATAATGCTAGCGTTGAAGTAACTGTGCTAAAACACTTTATTGGTGCAATCCATTTTGCTGGAAAAAGTCATTTCATAGAATATTAACAAACAGCTAACGATTAATACCCTTCAGGTAAAGATCATCACCGAAATATTTATGGTAGTATTTTATTGTTGACCTTTACTAGCATTTGTTTTCAGACTTATAAGTTAGTATCTGTAGAGTCGTGGGTAGGAAAACAATTATATTAAAAAAAACCATTTGACTAAGGTACGATTCAGTCTGGCATTTTATACCGCAAGGCTGAACGGAAAAAACATAAACCAAAAAAGACCACAAATCGATATGTAGATTTTGTTTCGAGATGATACATATGAGATATGACATTTCCACCACCTCCCCCCATAAAAAAGAAAAAATAACAACAGCAACAAAACAAACAAACAAACAAAACCGACGCATCAGACAGATATTGGATGCCATACCCTAGGTGGGTTACCGCCATCATTAGCTGACACAATCGTCTCGAAAGTTTTGCCAGCCTCGTAGCGCAGGTCACTCCTCACGCGGATACGGCCTGTTGTGGCGTCAATGCTGAAGAGATCCCGCACCTGGGAGCTTACAGATGGGCTGAAGCTGTAGCTCACGTTTCCGTTAGCACCCACATCAAGATCTGTAGCTTTAACCTGCCCAACAACCGCGTTCACCTGAGGGATTTCACGACGCAGAATTGATGGTCTCGTAATCGGTAATTAGACAGCCAGGTGGCATAACTCATATTAATAAATATTGAGACCAATAATGCCAGTCAACGTTTAAAATTATTAAGTACAGTAAAAAGTTTCTAACGAGAACTGGGCCTGTTAATATACCCTGCTTGGTTGGAACGAATAATATTATATTTATTTACTTCTTTTTCAAAACGAAGTTTATGCCTTAAAATAAAAAGATCAATAGTTAAATAATTTCATCCTCCTTACTTTTGTTTTTTGATTGTATATTTAAAATACTATTGGGTTGTGGATGTACAGCTATCGCATAAAGTATAGATCATTTTTATTGATAAAGTACCCTGTGACAAAAAGAAACTTTAATTGAAAACACTTGCAAGGTTACAATTATTTTTGACACATAATAATATATATAAATAGTTAATGACCCGATTTCGATTTGGCAAAATTTGCCACGCCAAGTTAAAAAAAAAATTAAAATCTGTTCCATTAATATTATAAGAATCAAATAAAACTTGAATCGAATAACTGGTTGAAAAAAAAAGAAGTGTAGCAGAATACAGTATATTAAAGTAGTTTTTTCATCTACCATCACGAAAAGTTGTCTACACGAGAACAAACTTGATCTTTAGTAAGCTATAACAAGTTTCGTGCTATAATACCTTTGATAACTTTTTTTCAACAGTAATTGGTTTTGGTGCAATCTTAACAAATTCTCTCTTACCGCAGCCTCTTCCGGAACAGACACCTCATAAAGATTTTCTGTAAACTCCGGCGAGTTGTCGTTTATGTCTGTCACTTCGATGTTCACCGTAGCCGTCCCTGATTTAGGCGGGCTACCTTCGTCCTTGGCGATGACATAAAGTTTGTAACGGTCTTTAGCCTCCCTGTTTAACGGTTTAAGATTGACGAGGGAGAGGTCCCAGCTCCCGTCCAACTTCCTCTCCGACTTGAGCTTAAACATATCACCGTAGCTAGAGCGCATCTCGTACTTCCGCACCGAGTTGAGCTCGTCAGAATCAGGATCCGTGGCACCTTCGATCTTGTATTCTACGTTGATGTTAGGTGATTCGGGAATAATCAGGTTGATTGGGTTGTTCTTGAAACGTGGAGAATTATCGTTGATATCTTCGATGACGATACGAACGGCGACAAAGCCGATGAATTTCGGGGAGGACGTGACCGACACCCGAAAGTCGAAGACGCATTCTTTCCTCAACAGGCAGACCGCCTCCCTGTCAATCATGGCTGTTGTATGCACATCTCCGTTGTCGCTATTAATGCTGAACAAGGACGCGAACTGCCGGTCATCTACAATGTTAAAACTGAGGCGAGACAGCTCACTCCTTGACACTTCTTCATCCAATTTTGCTTTCTCCAGAATACTGCCCACTAGAGTACCGGACGCCATTTGTTCCTTGATACGGAACTCGACATGCTTGAACAGCTCCCCAGCAGCCCCGTGCTGAGGTAATATAGCGAGGCTCAATACGCACGTCGTAATAACAAAGAAGTTAAGGCTAGGGTTTGGAACGTTTGCGGTTATGGAAGGGAACATATTTGTAAAAGAATCTGCTCTTCCTAGACGGAACACACCGATCCTCTTTCTTCGATGGTGGGTGATGTCATGAAAAACCACAATCAAACATGCGGCTTTCCAGGCTCCGCCAGAGTATTGACATTTCCGGGAAGTTTCGAATTTCTCTTATGTTAAAAATTTGAAGTTTCAAGACTAGCTTTGAAAACAAAAAAACAACAACCTTGAACTTCTTTTAATGGCTCAGAAGCTCTTGAGTGCAAGTAACAGTCTTTCCGTGGTTATTTCTTTTTCACGATGGTTTAATGAAATCTTAGAGATGAAATCACACAGGAGATTCTGTTCAGTTCTTTATCTGAAAGTATAGAAAACATAGCATTAAAACGGCACAGAGACTCGATAAAAATGAAACATTTTAAAACGCCTATAAACGATAATAAATGTATTCGTGACATGTAAAAAAACCTATATTTTAAGGTAAGTATCAGAAAGCAAAGAGCGGAGTTTCTACTTCAAGGATTGCAACCAACTAGTATCATAGTATGAAATTTTAGCTGAGAAGGAAATTATACAGCTAATTCGTTACTTACTTATTACACGAGTTCCGTTTCTTTTTACTATAGTTGATCAACGTTTTTTTGTTTAGTTTCCCATTCCTTCTTCATGAAATGATTGACAGTTTATCCGTAAGTTAGTTCTCAGTTGGTCAGTTTTATCTTTATGATCCCTCCTTCTCTCTCTCTCTCTCTCTCTCTCTCTCTCTCTCTCTCTCTCTCTAAGTAAAACTAACATTACACAAACATCGTTCTAGCAATAAAAATGTATTTATGTAAAAACCTTCTCGTCCGCGCTACAAAAAAACTTGAATAAAGAACGTTCTGAATTTGTTAAATATTAATTAAGCAGTTAACAGTGTTCTTTAACGCTCTATCATTTCGCAAGCTTTCAAATGCCAAATAAACTTAAATTTTTATGCATTCCTTATTTAACCGCATATTTTTGCTTGAACTATTTTGTAGCAGGTTAAGTTTTCAAAAAGGTATTTTTGTTATTTTTTTTCGTTCATTCAAATTTAGTTGTTTTTAGTCGTTATCCTAACCTCAAAGTTTTAGATTGACTGTCATTTCTCCTCGTCGTTAATTTTTGTGAGTTTCTATAATTCTTTTCCTGTGAGAATTTTTTATCATTCTCTCACCGTCCCATGGCTAGACCACCAGACTCTTCCGACGACCTTCACTAGACAAGCAACTATTATAGCCAAAGATCTCAGAGAGGCAGAAAGGACCTTTTACACACACACACACACCATCGATTTGTTGTCCCTTCAGCGCTTGGCGAGAAGAGAGGCGCTAAATTGGCCCTGCTTTCTGTCAGACGGGGAAGTTTTTTTCGCTTTATTTTTGCCAGCACGTCCTCTGTTCCGTATCAGATATATAGGCTAATATCCAATAAAACTCACGCATGGCCGCGTGCTCTCATTTGGGGAGATACTCGCATGGTCTGGTCGAGTAGTCAGTTGGGTTTTACAAGGGAAGGTAAGTGACCAGAAAATCGTAAAAAAAGTGAATGAATAGCAGTGTAAGGAATTAACAAAACCACGACCTGTTTCTGTCATCTTTACTAATTTGTTTATTTGCTAAATACTTCATTAAAAAAATAATACTTTTTCAGAAGGCTTGACTAATTTTTTTCACCAGTTCGACTGAGTCACTGCACTGAGTCATGTAAATTTACACTAAAGGACGTTGATGTTTCAAACGTTAACAATGTATATTTTCCTTGAGTTCTCAAATACTGGGCAGTTTTTCTAATGATAAATTTTCAATACTCAGAGACTAGAAACAAATTATTTTAAATATGCTTCTAGATGATGCTTATTTTTGAACTGCGTTTCTGGACAATCAGCTGGCGGCGTCTTTGACTTCAGCCTGAAAAACGGGCATGCAATAAATAGAAAACGGGGATATGCAATTAGAATCGGAATTTTAAACCTTTTTTTCTAAAATATAGAGCTTTTGTGAACACAGTTGTTTTGTTTCAACTACTTTGCAGCCTCTAAGCTACTTTTTTTTATTGTTCAGTGGTGGCATCAGTATAAAAAATTTGCCTCTCTCTTTTCAGTGCGTTTAACTTGCTGGTGGAATGGATAAAAACCCCATATTTTTGCTTCAATTACTGCTATTTACAGTTTAACTTCACAGTATATATTAATGTGTTGAATTGCTTTTATTCTGTTTGGCTGTTTATTTGACGTTATTTGTCAAATTTCAAGTTATCATAGTTTTGTTCAGACCTAATTGTTTCATATTTCACTGTATCATAAGAATATAAATAAGATTTTCAAGTGCCGCTTTGATCTGTCGCGTATCGAAGTATTTTTGTATTATTTTTGTCAAACATTATTTTCTCCAACAATTCGTACAACATATGACTGCTGTTTTATAATCTTAAAATAATAACGGTTTTTTTTAGCCGGCGTCAAAGCTATTTGAGTTCCTTTTATAGTAATACAATAAGAAATCTACTTCTTCGAATGCCTTTGTGACCAAGTTCTTCTAGAAATCAAAGAACGATTTCAATAAAACTGCTATTTACTCAAGTTAATAGCTGTCGTTTTATAACCGAAACATAGTATTTCCGAAAATCGCTTTGCGTCCTTTAGCAACAAGGGTTCTTTGAACGCTTTCCGAGTGTTTCCAAGAAAATCCATAATTTTTAAGAACAGCTTTCGTATCCGCATTCGAACAATTAGCTGCCTAAACACACCCCTTCTCGACTAGAAAACGAGAGGTTCTTATGAACTGATAAAATTGATAGTTTTAATGATGTTAGATCTACGGTGGTAATGTCTTTTCTTCGAGGAACTGACATTTAATGCACTAAAATTGTTAACTTTGAAATATTTAAAATCATCACAGAGTTAGCAAAATAAGCAACAACAAATTATAAACGCTATGTGTGTTTTATATAAATCCTAAGTGGTTTTAATATTTGGACTGCCTTTAAACCTGCATCTTAAAAAAATAGGAAAATATCGAAAAAAGTAATGGTAATAGTTTTCTAAACTATTATCATTACAAGATATACAGTATATTTAAAACCTCCACATAGCAGCACTAATTATCATTATCTTTTAATAAACGTTTCGACCGAAGATAAACTCGCAGTTCTCCGTTGATTGGTGTTAGTTTCGAAAAGGCTATCATTAGTCAAATTTGGCTACATAAGATAACTATTTTAGAGACTGGTATGTTCTGATTTAGAAAAATTGCTCATGTTAAGTAGTGATCATCAGCGTTTCTAGCCGTGCTGGTTATCTTGGAAAACTGTTACAGTAGTCCAGGCTACAAAGAAAACAAGAAGAAACCGCAACACATTACCAACTTTCAGAGCTCTTTCCACCATTACCATTAGAAATAATTATGAGGCCTGCCCTTGAAGTGAAAACAGCTATTTCTTCCTCCTTGTTTCATCTTTCTCGGTGTCCTAGTTTTTCTATAGATAAACTGTTTGCTTTTTTTTTCTTTTGCGTTTGGCACAGTGTTATACTTTTCTGCTTAAATCTATCTATCTATGTCTGTATCTATCTATCTATCTATCTA
>BMAT01012866.1:4198-19631 GCA_019649035.1 Elysia marginata
ATTCTTCTCTGTTCTTAGCCTTCCGTTTTGGATCTCCATAGCTTTTTTCGACCCTGACCATTCCTTTACATCGTCCATTCAGTACCTACTTGGCCTTCCCTGTCCTCTCTTCCTTTCGGTTTTTCTCCATAGGGATAGTTATAGCAAAGGTCCCGAGCTGCCTCTCATGATGTGTCCAGCTCCCAAGTTTCTGCTTCATAAGGTGTTGCAACAGTCTTTCCATTTCTATTATGTCTTTTTTGTCCATGGGACCCTAAGAAGTCTCCTGTAGCACCACACTTTGAACGTCTGTATCTTCTTTTGAACCGTCTTGGAATAGGTCCATGCTTCGCAACCTTCGTTGAAAACTTAGAATATGTAACATGCCAGGATTCTTTTCTTTGTGTTGAGACTAATGTTCCTTCGTAGTAGCTCTTTGTTCTCCCAAAACTTTCACCTTGTCTTTTCTGTCCATATTTGTACCCTCTTTCAGAGTGGCAACATCCTCCATGACCATGTGTCCAAGTTATGAATATTTTGAGACTTGCCCAAGCACAGCGTTTCCCACTGTTATTATAAGCGCTTTTGTATCCCTTCCAATGTGCATCGTCTTGGTCTTCTTTGCGTTGATCTCTATGCCATACTCTTTGCATTTATCAATGATGCAATCCAACATAGCCTGAAGTTGTTTTTCTGACTCTGCCAGGGTAACAGTATCATCGGCATATTGGATGTTGTTGATGTTAATCTTATTCTCAGTTCAGGAATTTGAGTCTTAAATTTTTAGCTTTGTTTAAATCAGGGACACATCTTCTAATTTTACTCAGTTGCATATTAGGAATAGGACATAGATCTTTTTGTAATAGTTATCCTCTATTCAAACTATAAGAAAATGGATAGATCTATATTATTAGCAGTTAGTCCTCACACACAGCGCAGGCATGTGCCCCAATATTACCTAAATAGCAAGTTGCACACTTTTTACTGCAGTGTAACTTAATCACTTTATTTGGACACAGTTTTATTTAGCAATGTTCTAGAGTATGAGTTCTGATTCTAAGGTACATGTTCAAACTTTTCTTTGGATAGGGAGCTAAGAGTAAGATTGCTGGCATGTGTCAAAATTCAAAGAGCTACATTTATTACTGGATAAACACAGAATTTATTGAAACCCAAGTAAAGGTGCTAGATGCAGCACCTCGTAATCTTAAGGAAATAAAAAATATTGAAAAGTAGGGTAGAGAGACTGAGAGAAAGAGAGGAAGAAGCATTTGGCTAAAACTAAATTGAAAAAGAACAACTTGTTTTACTTTTTACCCTTTCCTGTTCTATTACTGATAGATCTATATTTTGAGTTTGACAAATTCCTGTCTCTATGGCGTTTGTTTTGGTTTTTTATTCAGCGGTTTCTTACCAAACACGTATATTTTGCAAAGATTGAGACTAGATCTAGAGTCAGAATCACTTGAGACAGCTTCAGGCTAAATGAAAAGATACCATTCAATTAATCTGAAGCAAAAGTATCCATTTTATATGAAGAAATAATTGATAAACCTGAGTGTGTCTGTAATTTTACCATTACTATCAATGCAATTGAGACATTTAATAAAGCTTGACATATATCTATCTCACTGACCTCTCATGGTCTGTCTGCAACCCTGGTTACATCATTAGAGCATACTGGTGAAGTTCTAGAGACAACATGAAGTATTTTGTGAATGCTTATGTTATAGGAGTTTTTCTCTCTGAGGAAAAAAATCATGGACAGCTTTGCTTGTAGCACATTTCCAAAAGTCCAACAATTATAAGTGGCGTTGTTTTCTTATATAATCAAATTTGTGATGTGAACATTTTAACTCAGAGATCATAATAAATAATGGTACATTTATTGGAAAATAACTAGAAGGCTTAATATGGAAAAACTTGCATTTTTTACCCACCTTTGTATTTAACTCACCCCCCCCCCCCAATTTAATGTACTTTTGAAAAAGAAAGATTATTTTTTTTTTCAGTTTAATGCCTACAGATTAAAAACTTCAATATGTCAGTTCAAAGGCGTGGCAGTCGACCATCTTCAGCAGCCTCTCATGCAAGTCGAGTTTCAGGATCCTCACAATCAGATTATGAACTTAAGTTGGAATGCAAGGCTGCGTTTTTAGGTCGATATGATGACTTGAAAGAGGAAATTGCTTCAAAAGAGGATCTAACAATACGTGAGTGTATCTTACTCTAAAACATTTTTGACCAACTGAAGAAAGACTCCTTTCTTATTTAATGATAATAATAATCTATTTATAGATCATCAAAAACCCACTTAAACAGTGCACCAGTAGAATAAAGTTGCCTTAGATATACACTACATATAAACTGTTGTAAAAGAGTGTAGTATTAAACAATAGCCATTGGTCCTGGCATTGAGGGCAGGGGTGTCTGTGGACTGCCTGCCCACCCCAAAAAGCGACCAGACAGAATGAGACTCTCAAGCTGGCTAGCACCTCATCAGCCACAGAGGGTGTGTTAATAGGAAGGAGACAAGTAGAGATACCAATTCTTCCACCCAGGTCTTGAGTTTGCACTGCATGCACTGTTTCTACTCCGCCTTGAAAACACTTTAAAGTCCTGCTTCACCTATAACAGTCTTTAAAGCACATGATAGCCTGAGGAGCTGACGTTGTCCTAGCAAGGTTCACTCAGAGCCAATCCCTGCTGCCGCTGTCTCCTGGCTGAATGAAGGCAAAGAAGAAGAGGGTATGTCTACTCACAGTCTTGAGGGCCAACTTTGTACAGAACAGAGATGTGTCACGTCCTGGCCTTGTCTGTGCCGAATCGAGGATTCAGTCAGCACTCTCATACTAGCAGGGCTGGTTGGGCTGCCGGCACCTTGATTTCTTCACCAGGTTTGGGTCTGCAGAGCGAAACTTAAGGACTTGAGACAAGGTGTGATCAGCAGACAAAGATAGGAGAGAATTAGGAAAGAAGGAGACACCCACTCTAGAGTGAGAGAGAGAGAGGGATGGGTGGGTTGGTGAGACTCAGAGTGTATACCACTCGCCGGTGGGTTTTGCGGTCTGCACCTTGTTTGGGATGGAGTTCCAGCCTACTCCTGGTCTGCTTATACCGCCAGATACTCGGTTGCGCCTTACAAGAACTCAGTGAAAACAGAGAGGACCAGTGTCTTGGTAAACACACTCAAGAAGGTCTCACGTTCAGACACAATTGAGCAGGAGCGGCCATATGCAAGCATGTCCAGCCCATGATGAGTTAGCAAACAGGCATACTGCGGTGATCAATACGCCTTGGCAGGAGAGGCTTTTGGTTGCACGTCGCTGCCATCACCCTCTCCATTCTTCACTATCAACTTCGATTTAAGAGAATTGAACTTTGCTAACTTCGAATTATGAGTTCAAATCTAATGAAGTCAAAAAGGAAAACTTCCAATTATGAGAAAGTCAAATTATCAGATATTGAATTTAGATGTTTCACAATATAGATTGGCATAGCTTTATCATGTTTTAAAATTGTTAATCAATGTTCATAAATAAATAAAAAAATTGGTTCTCTTTTTTACACAAGATTTAAAGCTTATTTTTAGTTTTTGTTTGAGGCCAAACAAAAGTTTTAGAATTTTCAGTTAAACCTTGTTTTGTGTCTATACCAATAAAAATCTAAGTTTTGAAGGCAGTGATTGAATTTTGTTGAAGAACATCTGCAACTTTGTGTAATTTTTTACTTTGTTTCCACAGTCTTACAACAAACAGGCAGAAATCCCTCAAGCAAGGTCATCACCCGTTACTGGATTAATGACACAGGTTATATAGTTTGTTCAAATAAAGCTTAAGAATGAATTGCTTTAGTGTAACAATTTTCCTGCAATAAATTGATAAATTTATGAATTTGGTGCTTGATGTGAAAAATTGGAATATAGAAAATGAAAATTAAGGATTATTTTTACCATTTCACTATCTGTCAATTTTTATTGAGGCTTAATGATTTCATTCTATTAGTAATACTTAGGCATGAAAAAATATGCATGTTTTAATCATCGATTTAACTGTATTTGATTTATATATTGTCAATAGTAATACTGCATTCTGTCTTGCTGTATTTGCATGCTGTTAACTGTATCTGCCGAACTGCACTAGTAGCAATGAAATATCGTAAATTTTTTTAACAGATGGCATGACATTTGAGGATTTTGTGGACATTTGCCGACGTGAGCCAGTCACTTCCGAAGATGACCTCATGAAAGCTTTTCGTAAGATTGACTTGAATGGAGATGGATACATTTCTCTTGATGAGCTTTTCAAGATCATGACTACAGTAAGCTGTTCCATTCGATCTGTCAAAGTGTATGTTACAAGAAATATTTAATGAGATAAGGTCTGGCACAGTTCAGTAAGTTTTCTTTGAATTTATTGAGAAAAATCAAGGTTTGAGGAAGGTGTGTTCAAAGTCCCTTTGAGCATTTCACACCCCCTTTTGACTCGGTGTGAAAGAAGGTCAGGTTGGGATTGGTAGGTGTGCAAAGATCAGAAACTATCTCTTCAGTGATAAGCCCGGCTACTAGAAGCAAGTGTGTTTGTTTGGCCAGCTTTACTAAGGCTGTATGTTAGCGGTCACATGAAAAGTTTATGGCGGTTTTAGTTGTATTAGCAGACAAGCTTCCAGGACAGGCAATATGATTTGCCATAAGCTGCTAATTTTACAGTTTAATGAAAAAGGGATAGTAGTTTGTATAACTTGAGCAATACATTAGAAGTCATTAACAAAACTTGTGTTAAAAAATTTTTTTATTTAAAAGTGTAATTTTTGTTGTTGTTTTTTTTAAACAAAACAATTATGAGCTAAGCCTCATAAGCTTCAATTTATGTGTTAAAATATATAGGTCTGTCCAAGCACAAATTCAAATAAAGTTGTTTTTTTTTTTTGGCAGAGAGGAGAAAAAATGACAAGGGCAGAAGTCAAAGAAATGATCGATGAAGTCGATGAAAATAAAGATGGCCGTTTGGATTATCGAGAGGTAAGTGTAGAAAACTTGTGGCATGTAAATTTATGAGGTGTACATCCTATGTAAGTATTAGCTATGGCTTGCGATACTAACAATGACAACTGTCAGTACTTAAATAAATAGTACTTTTACCCAAAGACAAAACACAGGAAAGTATAATGGTAGATATGTGATGGGCCGAAAGTGAAAGTCAAAACATATTACACACAAAGCCTTTTTAGATCATTTTTATTGCATTTACTATGTGCTTAAAAAATTCTTTTCTTTTGTTGCACAAAATGTTTAGGTGTGAAAAAAATGTTAAAATGGGAATTTAAAATATTTGTTTAATCGTATTTTTTGTGACAAGATCTTTGGCATTTGTGATTGAGAGTGTGTTTTCAATATGCTCTGCCAAAAATCACCGATCTATTTTATAAAAAAAAAAATAATACAATTCAAACTTTGTCTTTTGAATTATCAGGAAAGAAAGTTCTTTTACCAGAAGGTGAATACACAGGAATCTATTCATCGTATGTGACTCAGGTGTAATCCTTATATGTTTTTGAACTATTGTGCTCCAGACCCTGGCCTTGTTCTGTTGGTGTTTAATTTGCTTGCGATTCAGTCACTTCGTTTCACTATCAGTCACAAGTCTTTGGCAAAGAACTGCTTTACTCCATCTGTTCTTTTAATACTTTTGAGAAAACCTGTGTTGAAGATGTAAGTTGTCTTTAGGCAAAGGATTACCTTTTATCACATTTTTGCCCTTTTTTGAAGGGATAGATCACTGCGTGTTAAAATCACATGAGTTCCGAAAAGAGCAGTTCCAGACTGACAAAGTGTACAATTTGAAATGTTCACAAAAGCTTGAATTTCACAAATTGGTCTAAATATTTCATTACATTGGATAGAGATGGTGTATATTTTTGTATGGTTTAATTTAACTGCTAGCAAGGTTATCTAAACGGTTCATATACTGCTTCCTAGATAAACCCATGGTATAATTATATTGAGTACAAAAGAACCACAAAAGAACCTCTAAAAGTTGTTAAAAGTTTGATGGTATATAGCTTTTTCAATTGAACCTATTGTCTAGTTTTTGTCAAATGGAAATGCATGCCAATGGGATAAGGATTGCTTTGAGTCTGTAAAAAAATTTGACATGTTAGTAAAAAGTGTCAGCTTTCTGTGTTGTTTTGAATTGTATATTATATAATTACATTTAAGGTTGAGCTGTTTAATTGGAGCAGAGATGACTAGTCGTAAAGTGTTGCTTTGTTTTTTTTGTGTGTGTTTTTTGTTCTTTTTTTTTTGTGTGTGTTTTTTTGTTCTTTTTTTTTTAGCTCTGAAGATATTGAGAGATAGGGAGAAAGAAGAAGGCAAAATGGGTGTCAGGAATAGAGGAATAGACAAAATAGACACAATGGGTGTGAGATATGAAATAAATAACTGCCCTTTTTTTCAGTGTGAGGTACCGAATTCTTGTTATCTATGTAAAATCTATCATCTATGTTCTTGTGTATCTAACACAAAATGTAGTTCATTGATTATTTAAATTGATTTTATTTTATTGTGTTGATAAGGTGATAAAAAAGCAGATATAGACTTATTTCTCTGTTGAACAGAGAAAAAACAATACAAATCTTGATAATATAGAAAGGTTTTGTCTAGATATTATTACAGGTATATTCCAAGGGTTGTTACTTACACCTTTTTCCGTATTGTTAGATATGGTTTGATAGATGGACTCACAAAATCAAAACAAAATTAGCCATAGGCAATTCTGCCAAAACATAAGAAATTTTAAAACGAACTTATAAGGAATTTTCCATGTAATTTTCCTTTGCAAAATAAGCGGCACATTATATTTTTCTACCTGGGCACCCAGTATACAGTGGCATTGTATTTTTAGTGTAAAAGATCTTTAGGTTGTGTTTGTGTTTGGCAGTTTAGACTTACTAGGTTAGTGTGACCACACAAAGCTGCAAGCACTTTACTCACAGCAATGATAATTAGAACAATCACTGCTTGTTAATTTTTTTTTTAAATCTAAGAAATGCACACATAAAAGCAGCAGTTTTTAAGACATAAAACAGCTAAGTTCTATATTTATTGAACTTTCTCTTACCAGTTTGCTAGGATGGTTGTGTCGACAACGGAAGATTTCAAGAAAATGTCGCTGAAGGAGATGGAAAGAAAAGAGAAACGAAAGGCCAAAAGAAGAGATGGGGACATCACCCCTCGTAAAGGTAGGCCTATTTGTTGTAACATCATGCTTTTTTTTTCTTTTTTGTTGTGTAGATAGAAGATGTTGTTGAAGTTGTGTTCTTGAGTATAATGATAAAGTTTTACGAACTTCTTTATCTCTGAC
The DNA here is from genome assembly GCA_019649035.1 of Elysia marginata. Taxonomy (NCBI): domain Eukaryota; kingdom Metazoa; phylum Mollusca; class Gastropoda; family Plakobranchidae; genus Elysia; species Elysia marginata. The sequence continues at coordinate 11,539 of BMAT01012866.1, forward strand.
TGCCATTTATATAAAACTTTGGGAGAATGCTTTATGAAGTGGTAAACAAGCTATTAGATATATGTCACAATAGGCAGCAAAGCTCTCTAAGTCGAGTCTGGATAAGAGTTATCTTTAAAATCTAGGGAAATGATTTAAACTACATGCAAATTCATAATAGGCTTAAAAAACAAAAGTGAAACAATTAAATATTATGTTATAGAAATAAAAAGCACATCAGAATCATTTAACAGTATAGTAAATGTTTTGAAAACTTGAGATCCTTTATGAATCAAAGAAGAATATTATTTTACAGCTCAAATTATGTGCGTAGGCTATCTGGTTACAACTTCTGACAGTTCGAACATTTGTTATTTGAAATTATTCAAGTATTCAGCTTTTCTGTAAGCCAATTTGTCATAAAGAAATATACAAGGTTATATATGACTGTAATAATAAATTACACAGTTGTATACAAACAAACTGTCTAAAATATGAGATACATATCAAGGTCAAGTGAAGATCCAAATTTTGTAAAGGGGCAGAACTGTTAATGGACTGAGATTAAATTTAAATATGTTTATCATGATCGTACAAATTATTATCAAGGTGAACAACAGAATTTAAAATGATTATGCATCATTTACATTTTCATGTAAATAAACGTTTATACTCTCAGCAAAATCAGATGGATGACATAATTATTGTAGCCAAAAGGAAAACATTGGAAGGAAATGTTTATTATGAAAGCTGACCTGTTTTTTGTTTCACCTTCATAGACGCTAGTCTTAGCTTAGCTTTGGTGTGTATTTTGTTAATCAGTATGGTTGTATATATGTTTGCGGCTGTTATTTTTTCATAATCTTTTGAATTGGTTCATTGGAGAAAGATAATCCCAGCAAAAGTATTTCAGATACAAGAAAACACCTTGAAACTCCAAGTTTTGTTATTTCTGTCATCTCATAGATTCAAAAGAGCAAGGAAAAATTTCATGTTTATATTGTTGTATATTTTTCTCAAGTACACCCTCTGTGAGTTCCATTTGTCTACCAAACTCGTGCAAATAAGTTGAATGTTGCTGTTTTACTTTATAAGGCAGTGATGTTTTAAACTATATGCATGTTATGAGCTTCCAAACATTAGAACTTGTGTTAAATTATAAAAAAATTTTTGGAAAGATACTAGAAAGTCTTGTCATTTAAAATTTAGTCAAGAAGGGCAATAAATTTAATTTTAAAAGACATTTTTTTTGCAAATTAAAATTTGGACATTAGACTCGTTTGGAGTGGTAGCGAGACATAAGCTTTTGAACAAAACCCCTGTCAGGCATACTTTCTAATTTTCATGTCTGTATAGATCACTATTAAGTTTATTCTAGAAAATTAAAATAAATTGTGTCATGCAAATAACATTAAGTTAGTGATAAATTAGGTTTTGCTATATGGTATTTTTATTGATATCGTATATTTAGAGTCTCAAACGTCAACATCACTATCAGCAACACTATAATCATTATCATTATCAGTATTTGCATTTATCTTGCATTGATTCTTGAATCAGGCCTGGTCCCTATGATTGTCATAAATTTGAAATTTTAGGTAACTATGATTTCTGAGAACCATGGGGTATTTTTTCTACAGATATATCTCTGGCAAAAACTGCGAGGTTTTGAAGCTAGGAAAGTATTCCTAAAACTATTTTAAACTTGTCCATTAAAAGTACTGGTATCATTATTGTTGAGATGTTTTCTTTTCAGTGTTTACAATTGTGGGAAGCCGTTGCTCTTTGTTGAAGTTAATAATTTCTTTGTCTATTTTTGTTTTTATTTTCGATTCAGTCCTAAAGTAGAAGCAGTCTAACCACAACTTATTTCCAAGTTGGTTAAACTGCAGTGCCAATCCAAGCACAACCATTACTATTTGAACACTATAGTTTCTACATTTTCTAGAAACATTGATTTTGTAATTTCTTTTATGTCTAACACATTTCACATAATGTTTTCTTGTGTAACTTTGTGCCATCACTACAATTGTCATGTGTCATTGTCATGTTCAGACAAGGAGGAGCAGTTGTCCCTGGGCTCACAGCTCTCAGTAAGATCTTCAGCTTCTGAAAACAAGAGTAAGCTTTTGCCACACCTGCAACCCCTGCAGCCAATGATTGCTTGCTGTGTCCTACATACATAACCACTTCCCTTTTATACTCCAGAGTGTACATACATAGGCACTACCCTTGACGACTTTACTTAGAAGTGAAAAACCTTTTTTGTTGAATATTGTAGACATGTTCCTCTTAAAAACTTTTCCAGGGTTGAGAAATCAACCAAGCAAGATGTCTGAAATTCTACAATGCAGTTTAGTCAATTGTGTTACTCTAACTTTCTTATCAATGTAATTACAAAGATCCTATGAGATTTTGGTTGTTGCTTTTCAGTTCTAATGGGTTTTAATTTAGTTTTACTTTAATAAGTTTGTAATTGTTTTTTTAAGACACCCGATGCTTTTATTTTGGTTTGTTTGATTGAAATATTCAAAAGGATTTCTTGAAATTAAAAAAGGGAAGAGGCTGGACATAGAAACTTTTACATTTCCTTTTAAAATTATTAAAGCTTTGCAAATTTTAATACAACATTCACAAATTTCAGTTGGGATTTACATAATTTTGCGTTTTAGTTATTGAATGTGCATCTTTCTGTTCATGTATTTCCAATGCATTTATGTCCCTCATCTTCTCTGTATTTTTTACCGTGTTTGTTATTAAGAGGAGAGAGATTTCATGGCTATATTAAAAGATGGAGGCACAATTTTGAATGACTTAGAGGTCTTAAGAGATCAGATTGGTATGTTATTGTGGCTATTATCTCCGCTTGGTTGAATCACGAGGAAGCACATCCCCTTTCTCAGTCCCTGATGGACTGACAAAGCATCACCATTCGCCAAATTTCTATTGATGTTATTTGCTACCTTTCATCATGCCCTGACTATAGTTCAGCTTGTTATGGACTTGTTATAACGTCAGATCGTAAGCTATTTACACAGGAAGATGTAGTAGCATTCTAATCTGGTGGTAGACACTCAGCTTTTGGACCGAGTAGGTCGAGGGTTTGAGCCCCTGGTTCTGCAGGTCAAAGATTAGTCCTTGAGAAAGCATATATACTCAGATTTCTTTGCTGCACTCTGGCGTCAAGTGAGTACCTGGCTATAGTCAGTGAGAGATCTTGTCAGTATGCTAGAGTTGTGCACTTTAACTGCTGTTCCTCTGTGAGTTGAGAAGGTAATTTGTTTAGAATAGCTTGTCGGGGGAACCGTGTAAAGCGCTTAGAGCATTAGTTGGACTAGGCTAAAAACGCTCTCTATCTTTTTTTATCTTGTAATTTACCATATATCTAGAACCATTATTTTGCACTACCAGTTTATACAATGCTAGTCAATGATAATTTTGAGGAACATACATGTAAATAACATTTGGTGTGGCTACACGCTGACTTGTAGTCAAATTTCTTAGTAGTAGGTAGTAGTCTTTACAATTGACTCATATGGCAAAATGTAGTCTTATATCTCATGAACTTAGTAGCAGTCGTTCTATATTGTTCCAATGTAACAAAACAGTAAAACTATCAAAGTATCATAGTTTTTTCATAGCTGTGTTTCAAAACGAGGGTAACGGTCGAATTGATTTAGAGCTTTGCATGTCTTTGCTGTTTGCATTGTGAAAACTGGCCGCTATGTTGGAGGCATGCCAATATCCTCCGACCCAGCATCTCTTTGTCATGTAAAATGTCTGCACAGGCTCTTATCAAGCTTTTTTAAAAACAAATTAGTGAACCCTCCATAACAGCTGTTTAAAAGAGATATTTTGTTCTGGTGCTGAGTTTGAATCTTTTGGTTAGAGATTTTATACGGTCTGGTTGTGTAGCATCATTCTCTTCCATCTCTAGGGGTGTTTATCTAATCTACTCTACGTCTGTCATGTCCCGTGATATGCTTTATTTTTCTGCATTACTGTTATGGAGGCTATACAATGCAGGCTTATATTAAAATTACTTAAAGGACTGATGATGGGGAAAAACACCTTGTAATTTTCGTGTGAGCGTATGATCCTGTAGGAGTCATGGTTTGCCTTTGTTTCAAACCATCATCAATATCATTGAATGAAAGCACCGTTTATAAGCCTTCTCCATCTTATCTTATTTTTTTCAAAGAGTAGAAAGAATCATCAATTTTTCTTTACTACTGCTACTACTTCTGTTGCTACTGCTTCTACTACTGCTACTAATTCAGTTTGTACCACCACCACTACTGCTACTATTGCTACTACCAACTACTACTACTACTACTACTACTACTACTACTACTACTACTACTACTACTACTACTACTACTACTACTACTAATACTACTACTACTACTACTGCTGCTGCTGCTGCTGCTGCTCTCTCTCTCTCTCTCTCTCTGTCTCTCTCTATTTCACCTATTCCTGTTACCTCCTTCTCCTCTTTTTTGTTTGACTATCATCTTTTTCACTTTCCATCTTCTCTCATACTTGAAAAAAAAACATTCACTAGCTTTTACTTAAGGTGTAATTTTCTTCCTTTGGCTTTCCACCCATTAGCATGTTCTAGATATTAATCTGGTTTGTTCTGTGCTCTAACCTGCCTAACCTAACAATTCCCTTGCTGTTTCGAGATTTGGGGTTGTGTGTATTAGGATTGCCTTTTGTACCTGTTAGTGTGTTTTTCCTCTCTTTTTGCGGTGTTGGTTGAGTTTTTTAAAACTTTTTTTTTAATCTTAAAATATTTTTGTAGATATAGTTGACCATTTAATACTTGACTGAGTTTCTATCAAATTTTGTATTTAGGTTTTAAAGAAGGTTTGATGATGTGTTGAAATCCCTTCAGTCTTTTTTGCTATTGTTTATTTTGTAATACTCGCATATGTGTGTGTTTTTATAATGAGGAAAAGGGGGGGGGGGTCGACTGTGATAACAACTGTCATGAGATGGACAATATTGAATCAGTGATTGACTAGAATCACAAAAAGTCAAAGTTATATTTCATGAGTGGGAATTTGCAATCTGCAGGGAGTAGAAGACGAAAGACATCCTCCTCATCCACCACCAGACGACAGAATGAAGAAAATTATCCAGAGCAAGGTACAGAAGTATCAAGCAGTCTTAGCATTGTGATGCAACACACTCTTAGACTTCGGGTTTCTTTCTAAACCGGTTTGTCACTGAAGTGCTCAAGATGAGCTTGTGATTTTTTCGCACTGGCAGTGCACAAGTGTGTTTAAGGTCATTATTGCAATCTCAGCAACTTGGTTTACTACCAGAGTTGACAAAGGTATTTTATGTCAATAGTCCACATGATCTATCTCGTCTGAATTTCACCTGTGCTGAAAACTAATTTTCCACGGTAAACTTGAACACGAGCAGTCGCTCAGTCAACGTCTGTTTGCACGGATCTCTTGTGAACTTCCTGTTTGTAGCCTGGAACTTGTACAAAGCACAGTGGAGAAATTGTTTTTTTTCGTTGAAAAAATATTTTGGGCACGGTCTTACTATTTTTTTAATCCAAACATCAGCACATCTATAAAATTGCAACTCTCTTACATTGACTCGGCTGATACTGCCAGAGATAGGCCTATATTAGCACTTGTTGCATTATTGTGCTTTACATTTATACGGTTTACTTAATGTGTGAACTTTTATGATGGAAACTGACACCAGGTGTCTCATTTCTTGGTTTTTTTTTCTGATTTGAAACTTACTATTTTGTCCTGGTTGTTTCAGCCATGTCATTAAGTCTGGGATTCATGCCAAAGTTGAGTGCAATATACAACATACTTGTGTTGGTCTGTTATTCACCTCTTTAACACCACCGTCTAAATAAAAAATTGCATTTATTTTTGGTCTTAAGTTTGGAAGAAGACATACGTAACAGATACACACAATTTATTCATTTAGGCCCACACTTGGACGGATTTGGAATCATTTTAGTCATATGATTTAAATCCCATTAGAAGTCTAAAAGTTTCTGAAATTTATTGATTAAGTTTCATTCTATTTCTTTAGAGCACACAACAACCATGTAAAACATAATATTTCTACATTTGCAAGACACAAATTTATGCTCTCTGTTTCACCTGGTTGAATAAATTGCAGAAGTTTAAACAGTCTAAAAGTACAATGTAATGCTTATCTTTGAGATTCATTACTCATCATTTTACTCCTGGTATGGGCAGGCCGCCATAGAATTTTTCTTAAACTTGAAATCTTTTTGTGTCAAGGACCTAGGCGAAATAGCCGCATATCCACTCACTCTAGACGCCACGGTCCAGAAGACAACGATGGAGATGAAGGTGAAGGTCATAGCACGTGTTGGTTTCTGGTTGTGTGTTGGTTGAATTGCTTAGATACATTGCATTGTCAATTGTGTAGATTTATTAGTTGAATTGCTTAGATTTAACAGTTGAATTGCTTAGAATTAACAGTTGAATTGCCACGAGTTAATAGTTGAATTGTCTAGATTTAACGAATTGGATCGTATAGAGTAATTAGTTTGAATTGCCTAGATTTAGTAAGTTGCATTGTCTAGATTTAATAGTTGAATTGCCTAGATTTAATAACTTGAAGTTAAATAGTCTAGATTCCCACCCTAAACCTTCGAAATTTAACTTATAAAGAGTTTTTCTTCTGCCCTTCGAGCCCCTTTCAGCACCTTAATACTTTTTCCGTTTTCGTTTTAGATAGACATTTTGGATAAGTTTTTCTCTCTTTGAAATGATAAAAATTACAACCAAGCAAAATATTACAAAAGTTCATGTTAATTTCATTTAAAACTTTCCTACTAACTATTGCTTTCAACCTCATTGTGTTTACGTCTTGGCAATGTGTTCACCATAGATACGAAATCCCCTCATCTGTTTTTACTTTATTGAACATATAAGTTACGGCCAGAAACTTGCTGAACACAAAACATACATTCAAGTGGTGGGCCGACTAGAAGGGGTGGATTCATAGGAAAGAGAATTCCTATGCTTTTGTATGAACACTGGGAGATGTCAGAATTGTTTGACTTTGAGCGAGAGAAAATTACTTTTATATTTTTTTTGTGCTTGTAAAAATATCCCATAATTGTTAACGTCAAGAATGTAAGCATGTTGTTATGTTGCATGCCACCCCTTGGATTCCTACAGATTAACAAATACATGTAATTGCTCTATAAATCCAGGATGTGTACCTATTTGAATTGCGCAACTTATAACACTCATAGATCTAAAAGAAATGCTTTACTCAAATGAAGGAATAGATCAGGTCTATCTTGACACTAAATTAAAGTATCTGACTTTATCTATCTGTCCGTCTGTCTGCTTGGTTGCCACTCCCCTCTCTCTCTCTCTTTCTTTCTCAACATCTTTCTGCCCCCCACCGTTTATACATCTCCTTTCCTATGATACTGTTGTGAATAGAAATAAAACTGAAACCTTTTTATAAATGATAGCAAATAAATATAGTGGCAGCTGAGCATGCTGACTTTTAGAGATAAAAAATCTTGTTAAGACTTTATAGACATATACAGTACGTTTTTCTATTTTCCATTTTTAACCAATTTTCGCTAAATGATAAACTTTCCCGTTCCTGACGTTGGTGTGGTGGCCAGTCCAGCAGGGAATGTCTCGCAGCGCGTCTCGCCAGTCCCTGCTTAGCAGCGCCTCTCAATCTCATGGTAATCTCTGCCCGTTTTGTGAGCTGTAAGAAAAGGGTTTTTTAACATGCACAGTATGACACTGCAGTGCCAGAAGACTTGATATCGGTATCTACTATTAAGTTTCTTGATATCGGTATCTACTAAGTTTGTATCACACAGCCTTAACGGTTTCTACCGTCAGGTGACCTTATAGACTGTGAGCTAACTGGGAGCGTTGCAGTGACAGCTGTATTGATCGTACAAATTTTTGCCCTTGATCGAAGTTTTCATACTGTCAGATTTACTATAGAAACCATGGAGACCAAAGTATCTAACTGCAGGAACCCCACAAGCTGGCTGTACCTGGTCACTTGAATGGTCAGTTGGCACGGTATCTAAGGTCTCCACCGCAAGCACCACGCACTCT
>BMAT01012866.1:34667-45187 GCA_019649035.1 Elysia marginata
AATTGTCTTGTGTTCAGGGTGAATAAATTGGAAGTAGGAAATTCATTGTTTGAGAAAACACCATTCAAAGGTCTATCTCATCTTCTTTTTGTCAATATTTGAAATCCACCAAAACTTTGATATTTTTTCACAATATATTGATAATTGTATGAAATTTTTGACGTATGGAAGCTTAGAAAAATTACTTGTTCAAAACATCAATATCTTTAAAGAAAAAAATTGCAAATCGACTCATTCACCCTGGATGCAGGACAACTACTTTTATGATGGCCATTTTTATCAGAAAGAATTGTTGAATGTGCATGATATAGAAAACCTTTGACCAAAAACGCTCTGAACCCTTTGAACTCTGAGTCCCTGAGCCTTAAGTATACCCCTAACTAATATAATCCGTGCAAAGGAAAATGAAAACCCTGTTTAAAAGGTCAGGGTAGCTCATTTGAGTTAGATTTAAACCTTTTAGTTTGAGATATAGCGACGCGGGAATCCCAGAGTGGTTTACCTGTCTAACTGTATCATCTTGCCCCTTGGCGTTGGCGATCATGTCCTTCCAGCTCTCTCGATCCCAGGTTTCCGACAATGCGTCCGTCACTCTCGTTGTCCCCATCCAAGAAGTCATGCCATCAAGCATTTTCTCTCTTTGTCTTCCTCTGCTCTTCTTCCCCTCCATTCTTCCGGTTGTAGCAAGGTTCTCTAATCCCTCTCTTCTCATTATGTGTCCCACAAACTTTGTCTGGAGTCTTCGTATTCTGTTCATCAAGGACCTGGTTGTCTCAGTCTCTTTCAGAACCTCTTTGTTTGTCTTTCTCGCTGTCCATGGTACTCTTAGCATACGTCTAAAGAATCACATCTCAGCGGTCTCAATTTTCTTTTGTGTCTCTTTAGTTATTGTCCAAGCCTCACATCCGTACATGAGTATGGGTTCAATATAACATTGAAGGGCCATTTTCTAGTTGTTATCGTTATTTTGTTGTTAATTGGTAATGGTTTCATTTTTTGGAAGTTAGTTTTGGCTTGTGCAATTCTAGCTTTTATTTCTGTGTTTTTTACCGTCCTGTGTTATGATAGTTCGTAGATATTTGAAAGAGTCGCGTTGTTTCAATTTTGTCCCATCAACAAAGAGATCATCGTTCAGATTTGGCCTCCAACTAATAACCATAACTTCTGTCTTTTTGCTGTTTAATTCGAGTCCCATTCTTTTACTTTCGGTTGCTGCTATGTCTATCAATTTTTGTAGATCTTCCTTATTTTCAGCTATTAACACCGTATCGTCTGCATACCGTAGATTATTGATCATTCTTCCACCTATTCTAATTCCTGGGTATTCATCTAAGTTTCTTAGGATTGTTTCACTGTAAAGGTTAAAGAGATCTGGTGAGAGTACATATCCTTGTCTTACTCCTCTCTTTATCATTTGGAAAGGGCTTGTTCTAACTGTATATACATGAAAATATCGTGTATCTAAAAATAGAGCCAGACCTGTATACCAGCCTTACGAGCCTAAAAGGTTAAAGGCAAAGGTTACATAGTGTATATGAAGAGATGGTTTGATACACCATTGCATTTAAGAATCAACTAATTTACATGAAGAGGAATGCAAAACATAAAAATAGAAAAGGTATTCACAAATGGATTGCTTTTAAAATTTAGATGCCTATATATATATATATAAAATGTATATTCAACAAAAAGGTAATTATGAATAAAAGTATCAGCTTTAATACTATATGCATGACTAATAAAATGCCTCTAGAGTTAGACTGGTCAGTGGGGGTTTTAAGGCGACTAATTGGAAACTGTGTCACTCAATCAGTAAAGACTTCTGAGTTAACATGCCTTGTTGAGTTTAGTGTGGTCAAATTGTTGCTGTAGACCTTAAATTTTCCTCAGAGAATTGGCATAAGTAATACCAAAGACTGGGGTGTAAGTTTTTCAGATTTAAGTTGATTTCATCTTTTTTTCTCTCCATAAATTAGGGATTTCTGCTCGAATTCTCTTATCGACTTTTTTAGCCCTTGAGAAAAAAATCAAGCAGAAATTAAACACTTGCTTACCCATAGCCTCTTGCGCTATTGAACATAAAGGGGTTCTAATCTTTGCTCCTGTAGGCCTATCAGGGATCATCCTCACGTATAAAATTATAAAAAAGAGTCTTGACTTTTGTTTCATGCTCAGATTTTTTTTTTCATAGGTGATTGACATCTATGCAAAGATAAAGCACTTGTTATTGAGCTTACATAAGATATGTAATAAGAAAATTCTGAAATGCCTCGTTTTTATGACTTTCGTTTTTCATCAGTGAAGAATAATCAAATTAGAAATGAAATGATTCATAAAATTAACAATGATAAGGCAGTTACCACTTGACAAACTGTGTTTTTTCCTTTTTAAGTTTTATTCCTTATGGTTACTGGACATTGATAAAGTGGCTCAACTTTCTTGACTGTTTTAAACCATTGGTTCTAAGGCATTGCATTTGTTCATGGTGACATTATGGGAATATTTAGGTCTCCTGATTTGATATTTTACGAATATTTCAAACTCAGACTTACATTAGGCAAGGAGAACATAAGATTAAGAGTATTTGTGGTCTCTCCCTTTGAACACCAGGGCGAGGCATGTAAAGTGAGAGGCATGAAAGATCTAATGCTGTACCAGTACGTCAACGATCATCGAGCCATCATGGTGATTGACAACAAGGTATAGTACATGACTGCTCACAATCTGCTTTTTATTGTTAGGTACCATGATTGCCTGTGCTGCTTTCCCTCTCTGATCGAGAAATTTCATGACTTTAATTTCATTTTGAATTTTGAAGTACGTTTCAATTAGCCTTGAAATAAGTTGAACAAAGAGAATTTCCCAGACCATGGACAAAGCTAATCTTAGCCTCATGTGTGCATGGACAAAATGACTCACTGTACAACTGCTAGCATGATGGCATGGTAGCATGGTGACTGTTAGCATTATAAAGTCTTGTCAAATGACCTTTCATGGCTCATTCAATGCAACCTAGTTTAGTTCTTCACCATTGTTCTTTTCCACAATTGTTTCATGTGCCTGCTAACTTAGTAAAATATCCTGTCTCAAGTTTTTTATTTAGATAGCTGATTTTAGCTCCTTTGGAATAGTTCAATTACTTTTCCGAAGTATTCTCTACTTCAGATTGTACCAGCCCATGATCCCTTTCCCCTCCCTTCCTCTCTTTTTATATTTTTCTTCTCTATCTCTCTCCCTCCCCCCTCTCTCTCTCTCTCTCTTTCTCTCTCTCTCTCTCCCTCCCTCCCTCTCTCTCTCTCACTCTCTCTTTCTCTCTCTGTTTATGGTCTTTCTGTCTATCAATGTAAGATATCTCATTTGTCTCACCAATTTTTTTCTTACTCTTTCTCTTTATGAACTTTCATCTCCTTTTAACTCCATTTTAACTTTGCTTCCTCTGCTCCCATACTGTGCTTTACCTTTCCAGTCCAAGAGCCGGGTGAAAGTAGAGCTGGACTGTAGCAAGAGACGAAACTTGGTTAGTCACACAGGAAGTCTGGTCGCTGCCGTCACCGTGCCGGGACAGACCTCAGTGGTGCGTTGATGTTCTACTATTTTGTATTGTAAAGATAGATAGTAGAGAAAGGAAGCTCATCCTTGATGCTCATAAGAATACAAAAAAAAACAAACAAAAAACATTAGCCTTTATTTTACAAAACTCGTGCAGGATTTACTCGTGTAGCTTGCGTTGTTTGCACATATAGCAATAGGGGCTTGGCCTAAACTTGTGTGCTCAGCTTGCAAGTGAAGTGAAATCAATATTTTTGGGTAAAAAGTGGACATAGTTTTTTTAGGTGGGCATAGATTAGCGACCTGACATGCTTAGCTCTTGCAATAAACTATTAGATTGAAAGTATAACATTTTCATGTGAAATCGTATAAATTTTATTTGACGGACGCAAAATCAACTGTTTTTTCAGCTTTTTCCATTTTTTGTCATCCCCTGGAAATTTTTCAATTTAGTGTAATTGCTAATCTTTATGTGCACTCAAAACAAGAGCAACTATTGTACAATCTGTATCTTTGACATTGATTTTATTTAAGTTTTAATGCTTGACTTGATTTTGTTTTATTCTAAAGACATCCTTTCTATCTACTATTTCTCTGATCTAATGCTAATCTAAGGTTAATCTTCAACTTTGTCTTCAGGTTGGCCACAATATACTGCCCCTGGACGACAGAGCTGAGTTTAGTGTTATATGTGAGGAGAACATTCTCAAGTAAAGAAGAATGGTTGGTCAGTAGGCTTACACTGGTCCTTTAGTGTATAACCAATGTCTGCGATGTTTTCTGTATGTCGGCACAGGAGTAGAATATTTTAAGCGTGCTAGTTTTTAGTGTGTGCTAAATCAATAAGGACACATCAGACACCATTGCACAGTGGCTGAAAGAGCTTCATAGACACACCAAATTCTAGTGTCCTTTGATTGTCAGCATTTATATGTTGTTGTGTATGTTGTACATCTTGTCCCAACAAAATCAAATACTGTATATGAATGCAACTTTTAGAGAATGTAGTCATATGTCCGCACTAGATGTGTTGAGAGAACAAACAATTTGAGATTTCTTCCTTTAAATGGCTGAGGGCAAAATATATTTATAGGCTAATGTCCATTTCTCTGCAGAAAAGCTAAGTTATTTTTTTTGTTAGCATAACTGTCTTGCTAGAGAGGATAAAAGTTTGTGTAACCTAACATGGAAGAAAACTTGGTTAAAGGACACAGTTTTAGATTTTCATATGTCACAAATAAAGGAAAAATCAAAGAAAAATGTTCCAATGTGATATTTCGTAAATAATATTAATGTAAGAATTTTAGTACTTGGTGACACATCATCTATCTCAGTGCACTGGAGATGTGAATGGTTTTTATGAAAAGTGTACCGCGCTTTGTTTAATTGTAGCAGTAGTTCGTAATTCATTTCACTAATTACACTATATATAATTTTTTTTGGGTTAATGTATACGCAACTATCCGTCCATTGTTTTAGATGTATAAAATAAGTTGGTTTTTTTTAAAATAAAGTCAGGGATGTCAATTCTTAGTTTTTTTTTCTTGCCTTTACAGTTTATGTTCATATGTTGGAAAATTTTAGTGTGGTGAGAAGTTGGTATTTTTTATCTTTGATCAGAGCAAGAATAACTATTGTGGAACTTCAGTCTATTGCGTCTGCTTTATATGAGATGCAATCCTCAAATTATTTTCAATTTTTTTTTCAACACTTAGCATACCTGTATAGTAATCATTTATATATGCAATTGAGTAAATTTGTTTAGAAAAGGGTTTTTGAAGTCCTCATATTGGTCTGGATTTTTAATAATAATTTAATTGCGTTTAAGCATCATAATCTGTTTATTTTTCTGAAATTTGCCTCAAGTGCATATGAAAAATAGTTTTTATTTTGTCTTGTTTTTCCAAGACTGTTAGAGCGGCGAGGTTTCTTGTTCCTCTTTTGCTTTTATATACTTCAGTCCCCATCGCGCAAGGAGTGGCCAAGTGTATCTGTGATCCGAAAACATTCCTCTTGTTATTGATTTTAATACAATTTTTCATGCAGTTTCATTACTATCATCAACATCATTTGAACCTTCTTCCTCACCTTCAATCTTTGTAAAATCTTTTGTTACATTGTTTTATGTCTTACATATTTTGTCTTTATGTAACTCTTGGTTGTTCAAACTTTGATTTTGAATAGCATTTTCTACAACCTGTGATAACCTGTAGATGAATGTTTATTTGTTTCATATCCTTTGGACTATGGTTTATAATTCTTTCATTTTTTACATCACACAATGTAAATATCTTTTATATAACGACAACATCTTTTGTATTTCTTTTATTTATTTATATCTAACTCTCTGTGGCTATATATAATGTGTTTCCAAGAAGAAAAAAATAAAGAATTAGGACAAAATAAACATATTTAGTGTTTGAGGAATAGTGTATGAAGTAAATCAAATGTTTATTTATTTTATACTTCTTCGATTACTTGGTCATCTATATCATGTTTCATGTTGGAAAATTAGAATTGCCAAAAATTTGATTGTTTTAAGTATCATAGTTATCTCTAGTTCTTACAAAAAAAATGTAAATATCAGTTTGTCTATCCATATTTGGTTGATCACTTGTTTTATAAAAAAAGGTAAAGGAAAATATTGCTGCAGCTGTCTCTGTATAAAAACTTTGAACTAATAAAATAATTTTACAAAACAGATTGCATTTTCCTCTTACTTTACAACTTTATTCTGAAAATATTCTTTGAAACTCCACCGCTTTTTATGAATGAAAATATTCTCACAACTCACTTATAAAAACACAACAGTTTCTGTGCTAAGCATACTTTATATCCCATTTTAATAATGGAAAACAAAAATGCACTGTTAGAGTATAAAAGGTGTTGTTTTTCTTCAACTGGAGAGTAGCATGGCTCAGTGGTACCTGGCGAAAAGCAGTGCCTGGAATTTGTGGAATGTTAGTATGTGAGCACCTAACAGGCAGCTTTACTGCAATGCTCTGAAAAATGAGTCAAACTTGCTGTGGTATGTATATGTGAAATATGTAAAGTCTTGAGACTGCCTTCGGCGTTGGAAGACTATAACCAGTTATAACACAACCAAATTCAAATCAGTTTTAGAAATACAAATAAGGGTAAAATCAAGATCTAGTAACGAAGATAAAGCACTTTAAGTGTCAAGAAACACATGGTGTAAATAATAGTTTTAGAGAAGGACAGCTCTAGGGAAGATCTAATAGGAGAACTGTCGCAAGAAAGATAAATAACCGCAGGTACGTCCTTTCCAGAAAATTCTAATATTATTTGCTGCCCTCCAGTCTGTTCTAATTTTGTTTGCTGCCCTCCAATATGTTGATGTCGCCAAAGAGCTCTAATGTTGTTTGCTGCCCTTCAGTTTGTTCTAATTTTGTTTGCTGCCCTTCTGGGAGTTGATGCCCCCAAAGAGCTCTAATGTTGTTTGCTGCCCTTCAGTTTGTTCTGATATTGTTTGCCGCCCTTCAGAGAGCTGTAATGTTCATGCTCTCCAGCTGTAATCTCTCATTTAAATTCGTGACATCATTAGTTTCAAGCAATTTTAGCCTTCTTTCATTGTCTTCAATATGTTTTTAAAAAGTTATTTCAAGCAATTTTGTAGGTTTGAATGCTCAGGGAAAACGCATTACCTAATTTTTAAAACATTTGTTTGAAAAAGTTGCAGCATCTGTCTTCTCTAGAAGTTTCGAGACATGAAACATATAATGAAAATATGTTAAGCCTTATCCTTGTTCTAGTTTAAGTATATTAGAAAACAGTCTTTATTCTAATGTAAGGCACAAAATAATATATAATATCAGAAAAAATATCTTGCCTTATTTAAAAGCCAAAACGGTCTGTTGCTTTTAGGGTCTGTCTTAAAAATTCCTATTTTTCCTACTTGAGGCTCATGATGACAATTGACTGCCTATAGAACATCAATTAATTGAAAAGTCAGAAATAAAGATTTTAAAAAGTCTCAATTCCTAACTTTGAAACAGAATTCTTATACTCAGGCTATTCTGCAAGATGCTCACATTCAATGAAAATGTTTAGAAAGTCCAGTGAGAAATGATGTTGTTTTTACACGTTTCTGTTTCCTGAGCTCTCCAGTGAAGTTATATGAGGACTTCCCATTATCTGGTGTTTTTATACATCTATTTGTTTATTAAAGGCACTTTCTGTGCAAAAATTTCAAGTTTTAACCTGGAAACAAATAATTCGACCCATATCTGCTGGCGTATTTTTTATAAAATGTGCCTAAAAAATTATCAAATATAAATACCTTACCAAATATCTGTGGTTTTTGAGAATTAATGTCTGTGAATACTTTTGCTTTTGCGTTTATCTCTCTCTCTCTCTCTCTCTCTCTCTCTCTTTCTCTCTCTTTTTCTTTCTCACTTTGGTTTCTCTTTCAGACAGCTTTCCTGATTACCAAAGTGTTTTAAAACTGAGGCAAACATTGCATGATAGCTTGTCAGACTCAAAGACAAAACTTTCAGTAAGATTCAAAGATTTGACCTAAGAGCAACAACTTCTATAGAGCTCCTAAAGCGACCTTTTACAACAGAAGTTGTAGATCTTGGATATACGAGGATTGGAGATGACACGACAATATGCAAGAGTTGGCCAGAAAGAAATCAGAGAAATGTCAAACAATAAATATTTGCTGACAATGTATCAAACCGAAATTTAGTGAAAACTTACTTTAATATTTTGGCTACTTCCTAATTTTATCCCCTTGAAGATTTGTGGTTTTCGGCCAAAAGGGAACCAAGGGATAGATCAATTCCCAAAAGAGTTTTGCATCTAGCTTCGATAACCAAACTTTGACTTCTTCAATGAGGTCTTCATCACAAAGTTACAAAAATTTTTTGGTTACTTTCAAGCTATCATCGGAGAAGTGAATGTCGGTGGCTGAACACTTCGAGATTAACAAAACTGTGTTTCAAAGTACCTTTTAATTTTGACGATGAGGAAAATGGGTTAAATATATGACACATAATAAAAAGGACAGGACATAGTAGGCAAAGTAGAATCGCACTAGCGTTAAAATTAAAACATTTTAATGATATGGTTCTGAGTTTTAAAGGCTGTAAGAGTGTTAAAACACCACAAAGCTTATAACAATTACTGCAACATTGATGGAGAAAAGATAAAAAGTTTTTTTTTCTATGGCACAACAATAACTTTCGTATCGCAAGAGTTCCTATGGCATCAGAATCGGGAGAAATCTCATAAGTTACAAGTATCTCAGCCAATAGATGGAAGACTTAAATGCTTCTAGAAAAATGTCATGTGAATAAAGATTATCCTGAAACTACTAGTTAAAGGTTTTCCCAGATAGAAACTGGATACATATGGGTATCTTTTAGTTCTAGCCCCCGTTCTTTTACAGCAAATTAAAAAAAGGATGCATTTTAATGGCGTTTAATGCAAAAATACAACTCCTTGAATGAATCTTGCAGGATGAAAATAGATTGCATAGTATCAATAACTTAATGAATTAGAATTCTGATTACTTTTAAATGTAAAGCGCATTTTAAGTTAGAATGGAGGTTTATTAATTTTATTATAGAACTCCATGAAAACGAAAAAAGCAATTTAACTCCCTTGGAACTGGGCTTAAGTGTGTTCAGGAGTATGTCACAATGTCTGCATGTATAAAGAGGATGTTAAATATAGGCTTAACGTTGTACCTATTCACAAATAATTTTTGAGAGTATTGCGATAATAATAGCATGAAAATTACATAGTGTATAGTGTTAAATAATATTAATAATGATTTTTACAACAAATTTATAACTATAAGGCAATATGACATTATTAGAATGTTCATGAATTATGAGCGAAATCGGTTATTTTTATGTTCACAATGCACCGGTATTTTATCAAAAGCTGGAAGACTTAAATGTATGAGGAAGAGAGCACAAAGGTATACGATACAAACAGTTTTACATTAGATCAGTCTGCTATTGTACTTTAGTAACATTTTCGAGCAAGCTATGGTCATTTGTCAGTAAAGCTAAAATAAACCGCTAGACTCCGTTGTCTCTCCGAGATGGGCGCCATTGATAGGGAAGCGGTTCTTTGACAAGTTGTTACAGACCGCTGTCGTTCTCCTCAGCGGATGAATTGGCAAGTTGCGGAAGTGACGATGCTGGAAGTGCCCTAAAATCGACGCCATGTTCACCCCACACGGGTGTGGTTACTGTTTGTTTAGAGCTGTAGATACACCGCTCCAGCAAGCTCCAGCGATTGACCATCGCGTGTTGGACGAGGTTTACTCTAGGCTAGCTTACCAGCCTTTCTCTGTGAGTATCTCGACGAGCTCGAGCACCTCCTGGAGGCAGGAGCCAGGCGTGTCCTCCTCGGAGAACCCGAGCACGATATAGTGGTTGGTTTTTTGGGCCACCAGCACGTCGTTATCGTCAGAGTGTCCAACCATTCGATCTGGTCCGTGCTTTAGGCAGACGTAGACCTAGGAGACGTTAACAGAGGAATATGGGAAACGCAGAGATAGAATGGTTTATGTAGTGCAGTTGGTATGGTGCATCGTGATCCTTGAAACTAAATTAGTATTCTGAAAGTTTTACATTGAACTAATGCGACATATAAATTCAACGTATTTGTTATCTCTTGATTAAAAAAACTGAGAAAAAACTCAGAGAGAGAGATCGAGAGAGAGATAGATAGAACAGATAGATAGATAGCGAGAGAGAGAGTTGATTGGTTGTCTGAATTTTTAACATCCCAGTCAACTTAAAGATGATATCAAAGACGGCGCTGGGGACAATTGAAAGCGTGCTGCGACACTGTGATGCAAGGAGCCCTTGCCTACACCATACCCAGTCACATATACTGACACCGGGCCGACCAGACTTAGCACTAAATCCATAATGCCAAACCATAGGCGGATCAGCTGCTAATACCAATTTTAAAGTCCTTGGTTTGAC
>BMAT01012866.1:48957-61134 GCA_019649035.1 Elysia marginata
GTTTCTGATATGCCAAAAGTTGTTTTTAATCTATCTAGCAGTATATGACGGTCTATGGTATCAAAAGCCGCTGAGAGGTCAAGCAAAGCAAGTACTGAGACCCTCGTCAGTGGCATTTAATAGATCCGTTGTCACTTTAAGTAAAGCAGTCTCGTGCTGTGGAGTGGTTTATATGCAGATTGAAGCTCTTCTACTAGGTCATTTTTTTTAATTGCTGTCATGTTTTTGGCATGCGCGTTGCAAGCAGACGTCGCCTGTTTGTACTTCATGTAAAAGAAATTTATTCTAGATTGCTGTCATACTACTGGCACGGGGCTCGAGAAAAACTGACATCTTTAGCGTATATTTTTTTGCTCCACACCACGACCCACAGGGTTTATGCATGATCGAGCGTTCTCAGCAACAAAGATCGTATGTTCCACTCCAAATTTTTAGAAAACTTTCAGCATTTAACCCACTTTCCTGCTTTTAAACCTTGAAAATAAACTTGTGTGATTCAGAATTTATCTTGCTTGTAAATGTAATTGAAAGAACGTATAACTTTAACGAACCCAGGCTACTGTAACATAAATGATGATTAAAACAACGCCGAGAAACAGCCACGTTTAAAAACAAGCCTCTTATGGTTTTACTTCTCTTGAGATCAATTTCACGAACCTTTAAGATGACAAGAGAAGTTTTTGCCATGTTTTCTTCAATTATTTATAACATTAGAGCTAGGGGTTATCAGAGCAACTCCATGTTATACTTTTTAAGCTTATACGGCACTATAAAAAGGAAACTATAAACCCTTATATTCGTTTTTTTTTCTTTCTTTTTTATATGAATGAGTCAAATATTATGCCCTTAGCCGTTCACAAGCTCAAATGCCAAGAGGAAATTAAAACAAAACAACTAAAAACTTGACCCGGAAACTCATGTAATCCTATATGATTAAGGAGCGTTGGAGATCCAATGTAAAACTGTATATGTTGCAAAACCAAATTAGACCTGGTGGTAAATGCTGGTTGGGAAATTTACAACGCCTATGCTAAAATCCATTATGAATATAACAAGACAATCCCTAATGCTCTTGTTCCATTACCTTTTTTTCCAAACGGGTCTGTTTCTTCCGTGATATTTTTTAACGGTTTTTTCGGTATGGAGTCGCCTCCTTCCAAGGCGCCGTAGTCAAATATACTCGTTGCGTCTGAATCTGAAAAGCTGAGCTGAGCCAGGAGTTTTCTAGGTGGCGCTGAACTCTGCCGGGCCATGCGCATAGAGTGGAACCTCGCACCGACGCCTGCGTGGAGTTTCTCCGCGGCTGCTGACAGAGACTTGGTCTGGCGGTTCATGACGGACCTGTACGCTCTCCAACGCCGCTGTCCTGGGGCTAGAGGTGTCAACTCCGCGTTTTCCTGGACACCGCCACTCTCAGCAGACGGCTTACTCTTTTCCTCAGCCTCTTGTTTTGAAGAAAGCTGTCTCAAAGATTGTGAATCTGTCTGAGTTTGGTTGGGCGTGGCAACCGGAAGTAGCTCAACATTCTTTGATAGGTCACCCTGTTGATGGTGTAAGTCATTCTCATCTTTAAGCTCACTTGTATGTGTCTTTAGACCATGTTTGAGCGCAGGTTTAAAGTCAACTCGAGGGTCGGTTAAGTTGTCAAGGGAGGCATCAGTTGAATTAGAAGTTTCCAGTTGATTTATTGGTGGAGACTGATCATGTGAAGAATGGGCCTTGTGGTTTGTACTTGTCTCGCGTCCTGCCACTTGTGCTGTGGGAATTTCTTGGTTATTACGGTTTGATACCTCAGACAGTTCTAGGTTGACACCAGTTGTTTGGTTCTCATCACTCCTCGTGTCAGCGCCTGGCTTAGCGTGATCAAGTCTAGACGGTGTGCTTTGATTGTCCCCCCTTTCTGGACTGTCTGAACCAGACTGACGCGCGCTCAGTACCTCCAGCTCATCTTGAACTGATTCATCTCCAGCAAAAGCTGGGTTGATGTGGGGATCTCCACCCGTCTCGCACTCATTATCATCCATCGTGGGGTCTCTTGACAGACGCTTGTACTTTATAGTCTGTTCCACCTCCATAGCAAAGTCTTTCTCTTATAGCAACGAAATATCGCACAAGTAGAAAAGCTTACAAAAGAAGATTCTCGTTATGATTCACTTCAAAACGAAAGACTGGCCTAGCACGGGGTTTAGGAGAGTTCACTCTGTGGATAAAAAAGCAAAACAATAGACTGTCATTAGTAGAGACTTACATTTTAGGCAGACAGACTCAATGTTTTCCGACCACTAGTATTAAGGGAGAAATCTAGAAACTACGACATTAGAAAAACAGAAGCAACTCAAAGTAATCCTAACATATTTCCCCTTGTTTTTTTTCATTGTATTTGTAGTCAAATGAACTTCAAGGAGTTCCTTACAAGAAATAAATCACTGGCTGTTCCAATCACTAGCAGTTAAAAAATTGAAAATCAACTTCGGCACACTGCTTTCTTTGTGATATGAACCGAGATATAGGGGTAGAAGAGTGTACCTTGTTGAAAGTTTCAAGTCTGACGTGAAAATTATATTCCGGAAAAAGAATGCACCTCGTTACAATATTTTTGAGCTTCATAGCACAATATCTAACTAAAATCATTTCATGATAGTTTGGTTGGTCGTTATGCAATATGATTTTTTATTCAATAAACAACAGCTTGTCCTAACATCGCATGTGGTGGTGGTGGTGTGTGTGTGGGGGGGGGTGTACTGATACGCTCGAATAATCAATACCTTATAAATCATTGTAGGTTTTTTCCCAACATTGACAAAGACAATCGACTTCGTATGACCCTACTAAAAATAATGATTATAAAACATAGCGCTATTGTGTGACATAGTGATACCTTGGATTTCGAAGCAAAGATATCATAAAATAGCCAAAGCATATTATCCACAAAAATTTCACCTGCTGAAAACAAATGCTTTGGTGGAAAAAAATCTTGAATTGTTTTGTGGTTCTTTACATTTTCTTTCAACAAACATTCATCAAGTCAGGCGCGGCACATGCTTCAAGTTGTAATAAGCCTCAGACTTTTATGGGGTAACATTGAGGGTTTAACCAGTAATAACAATTGTGTAAGCGTTTAAAGATCTTACTGTAACCTTTTATCATTTTATCAACGTATGAGATTAACTTTTCCTAGTGTCTGCTGAGTGGGCAGATTATGCATAAAGATAAAAAAAAAACAATTGAAGGATCACATTTTGAGGAGAAGTGGATAGGGAAAAGAATATTAAAAAACGAAAGAGGATGGCAATAGAGTAGCCGATCTCTGGTATAGAGAGACAGACTTCAACAACTGTCTTCTTACATAATTATTAGAGTGCTTTGACATTCTCTCCCCCCCCCTCTTTCTCTCTCTCTCTCTCTCTCTCTCTCTCTCTCTCTCTCTCATTTTACTTGACATATAAATGATAGACTTCTTATTGTTTTGTGCAGGCCTAAGTTTTGTTATTACAAATATTGTTATCATTGCCATAACCCTCATCAGCATCATCATCATCATCATCGTCATCATCATTATTATTATTATTGTTATTATTATTATTATATTATCATCATCGTTTTTATTGTTGTAATCATTATTATTATTGTTTCTTGCATGGTTACTCTAAAATGTTAATTAGTTACCAAGTACTATTTGTTTCGAATACATCATTGTTGTCACTCAGGCCAATGCTTTTTTTCCTGTGAGCAGAACAAATTAATAATCCTAACGTTTGCTTCCAAGATGGAGGAGAAAAACCCATGCGTTGAAAAAGTAGTTCCTTTTTTAATTACAATCTAGATGCAACTTAGAATTTGTTTCCTGGCTACCAAGTCTTTCTTCAAAGATGAATAAATAAATAATAAATATGTTTAGAGTCTTCCACCGCCGAAGGCAGTCTCATGACTTTACATATATTTACCCCAGCAGACCTATACACACCAAAGCCAATTCAACTCATATTTCAGAGCATTACAGTACGGCAGCCTGTTAGGCGCTCAAATACTAACATTTCACAAATTTCAAGCACTGCCTTTAGCCAGGAATCCGTTTTACAGGTGGGTGACTGGGGAAAGTTAGGGTAAATTGCTTTCCCAAGGCAATTGCAACATGACATGGTCGGGAATCGAACCCACGAACTCCACATCTCAAGTCCGACGCGCTAACCACTCTGCCACGCTGATCTTGTTTTACCATCTCAAAAACTTTCACTTTGGTAGCCATTGAGTCCCATTTATCTTGACTCTTGGTCAATGTAAACTAATGCAAAATGCGTGATTTTGTGCTAAAATTACACTATCTTCTCAAAATCGATTTAAATAACAACTAGATCCAGTCATCGACTTTTTCTGTTACCCTTAACAGTTCAAGATGTGAATACAGTGAAGAGGCAGACAAAGTTATAAAACGGATATATTCATAACACTGTTACTTTCCTGTTATGCACTCCATTCTTCCAAATTTTACAACGTCGAATGCAAAAAGCTATCAACATATACACCCATTACTAAAGTCCATATGAAGCAAAAATAACCCCATTATTTCTAACGATAACTTTTTTCCCCTTGGGAATTTTCTCTTAAAATTTCGAGAGTCACTCGCCTTCATTTGTCTTTTGGGGAGATTTTTTTTCATAAAAAAGGAATAACTGGAATCATCTATATTACATGCTTCGATACACATTAACCGCTTTAAGCAATTGTTGTACCGTGTACCACTTCGGAAGTAAGCCATCTTTCAAATTCTAAAATGAAGAACGAAAAAAAGGCTTAAACCCTACGCAGGTGGTTTTAAAAATCAAAATTTAGTTTAGAAAAAAAGTTTTCACACTATGTACAAAATTGGTTTAAAAAACTTATAGTGTGTTAAGAAGCACATTGTTCCCCTCCACGCGTAAAGAAAATGCTAGTATTTTTGCGTGAAATTGACTACACTCTCTTCTTCTTCTAAAAAAAGCAGCATAAGGAATTACCATTTATAATCCCTATCGAAAGCATTTTTTCCTCCAATTGACTAATTTTAAGTGAAATTTGAGATAATGTGGGAATAAGTTTCTAAGGAAAAAACCCCCATCAAGTTTGATAACTAATGAAATTTAAGAGCCAGCATGAAATTGCATGCTTTGCGAAACTTCAGAGTAATCGAGAAAAGTATGATTGTACTTACTGTCCTTAGAACCTGCTCACCCAAAGTCTGTACCGTACAATTGAGTTAACCTTTCAGAACGGCTTCATGTAAAGGAGACTGTCACATCCTTTACTCGGTGCTCTAGAATGAAATTGAAATGCTTTCCGTAGCTGTATTGAATATCACACTCTACATTGACTTGAGAATCAACAAAGTCACCATCATAAGTTGCACATCATCATACACCGTAATTTGCCACTTTTAACTTCCGTGCTCGTGAGAATTCTTCTAACAGCAAATATTGCTAGACCTTGTCTTACACACGCAAGATGCGGGTCAAGAAAATAAAGATGCATGTAAGCGAATCAATTTGAAATTATCTTCTTGTGGTTGAGGCAACAGACAAAACTGGTTGTTAATGCAAAAGATTTTTTCATAAGAAACAGAAGCGTCCTCCGAGTCAAACATTAACCACTAGGCCTACCCTTCGCTGAGGCTTAGTTGGATACGGTCCATTAACAATCTTCTTTAAACTAATCTTGGGTATTGATTCTACGAAAGTTATTATCTTTGCTAATAGTGATATCGACCTCAAGGAAACAGCTGTAGATAATAAAGGGAAATTTAGCAAGTCCCCTCGGGCTCAGTCTCAGCGCTGACTCATGATCGTGTTAGTACACTGATTTGTCTCCAAGAAACTCACGCCTTAGTAAACATGAAACATCTTATTGGTGAATTTAGCTAGGCTTTGCATTAGTCTATTTCTACCTTGCTGCTAGATGTACGGGTCAATGACATCGAGACAATAGAGACCTTAAGCACACGCACCGTGTCTCACTACGCGTACGTGAAAATCGAAAAGTAGGTCCGTATATATGAAAATATTGACGAGTATAAAAAGCGGGTTTGTTTAAAAAATTACACATACAATGAGAAGGCTGTTTGACATGTTTTTCTAGCTAAGGCTGTCCTGCACTGTATAACAAGATATTACCTTCGACCTCAAATTGGTGCGATATCTCAAATTAACGACGCCTGCAGTTTTTTTTTATGTAGATCGTCCACACTTAAATCTTAGGTGTAATAAATCTATATATTTTCAAACAATTTTCTCCAGCAGGGCAGAGTTAGAAATTGAGACTCTCTCCTCCTCACCCATTTTTTAAAAGTTTTCCTTATTTCTTGAATCTGCGAATGGCAGTGGGCCAGGAGATGACACTAAAATTTAAAAAAACCAAGGGAGAAAAAAAATCAGAGAAATACGGTTATCAGATGTGATAATAGTTATATTAAATCCATTGGTGAAAACGGTGACCTTCTTGAATTACTTGGCACGCGCAGCCGAGGCCCTAAGGCTGAAGCAGAAAATAAAACATGGTACGTAGAGCCTATAATCGAAGAAAAATTCGGCCCAAAACCTTCGCTAGATCCAAACTAATACGGACTCTAGATCAAGACATCATCCATAAATAGCTGCAAATTTCCAGATTTACTAAATTGATTTCTAGATGCAAGTTTAATTTTACGACTCTTAGTCTAGATTTTACATCTAGAACTAGACTAAATTCTGCAGAATTCAACTAACGAAGCGGGCGAAACTAATTTGTTTATGTGTGTTCTTCCGCCAACCATTTTTTTTCAAAATGGTAGGCAGAAGTGTGTAAAATGTGACTTCTTCGAACAGACGTAATAAATACACCGTCAGGTCTATGCGACTTGTTCTTGTAGAGTCTCGTCTTAGCAAAGACTTACCCGCATTTTAAAAGCCTCTATCTTTCATTACTTGGCCTCTAAGATAGGACATTAAAACATTTAAAATTTCTAAAATGACTAAATCTGAACGCACATACATGTAATTACACGCATGTTTTTGTTCTGTTTTTTCGTCTGTTCTTTTCGTTCACTGTTTTCAAGGATGCGCTCTTTGCGTGTTGCATAGACGAAAGCTCATTAAAAATAAACGAAAAAATCCAAAAGAATCTTTTCAACATGCAAAGATTTATTACTTCATGTTAGGCACCATAGCCATAAACCATTCGTGTATGCTGTACCCAAAATACTAGGTATTATGTGAACTACTTGGCATGACCCTTTCCCGATCATCTGGCCATAAGCTAGGCCTATTTGTTTTAGTCACACCGGAAATAGATCTAAAATTGGGAGAGTATGCAATTTAGGGGCCTAGTAGTCGTCTGTACCTGTTATCCAGCTGGGAAACTTTTTAGAGCAGAATATAAAAACAAAAGCCAACATGTCACATTGTGGATGTCTTTAAACGCAACCTCAATATCTGCTCTACTCTAACTCAAGGTGAAAACAATTATACACTTGGCTGTATTTTTCATCTTTCAAACTGGGGGGGGGGAGTATTATTGAATAAATATCTTTTCCAGGAGCACGTAAATCAATGTCTATTCCTTAATTCACGATTCTTTACTTGAAATAAAAAGGATTTTGGAGCAAACAAACAAGAAAGAAAAAACATATATGCAAAAAAAAAAATCAATTTATCCACCCTGCAAGCAGGCCTACTTAATCAATAAATGAATATTTTTTTTATCAGCACCGGTAAGCCTATGAAGGGTTTGACTGCAAAACGAGTTATGTCCAATTTTTTACTGTTTTGAGATTTTATGTGAAAACAACTTTTTTCATTTTCTTTTTCTTTTAAAGATATCACTTTCTCACATTCAGTCACATTGTGGGTGTAGCTGCCAATTTTGTGAAATAAAAATACAAAGAAGAAAAATCCACAGTTTTTGCCCTTTTTCTCAGCTTTTTGGAAATGGATATAACTCGTTTTGCAGCCAAACCTTTCCTAAAAGATTTTAATGTTTCATTGATGGTTATTGTGTAGGTAAACAAATATTTCATTGAAGGGCATTCCATCAGAACGTGCTAAAATGAATAGAAACACACTTATTACTCCAGCATGTCACAGTTTGCTTGTCGCGTATACAATGCAAGAGGCAACTTTTATCATAGGTGAGCCTTTTTTGTGTTTTACGAGCATGTGCACAACTTCTTTTCCTTCTATTGGTGATAACGACAACAACACCACCACCACTACTACTACTACTACTACTACTACTACTACTACTACTACTACTACTACTACTACTACTACTACTACTACTACTACTACTATTACTACTACTACTACTAGTGCTGCTGCTGCTATTATTAATAATGCTAATAATAGTAATAATAATAATAATAATAACAACAACAAAAAATACAATAAAAATAAAATAGTTGTAGTAATATCACTAATATTAGTTGAAGAAGCAAGAATAACATTAACGACATTAGCAACAACAACTACAGAACAACAATAATATTACTCGTAGCAAAGTGCTATAAGAAAATTTTTAATCAAGAGTTTGAAGATTTTAAGGACAGACATACAGAGATAGAAAGAGAGAGATGGAAAGACAGAGATGGAAAGAGAGAGAGACAGACAGACAGAGACAGAGACAGAGAGAGAAAGAGAGCGACAGAGAGACAGAGACAGACAGACAGATGGAATAAGAGTAAATGTTTTTTTATCATCTAGTACGAGAAGTGGATCACTTACTGTAAGCTGGGCTAATATTATGAGAAGCAAAGTTTAACATTTATTTAAATTATTACTGACACCTACCGAGATCAAATAACAGATACCAACCATGAAGAAAAAAACACGCGAAGAAAGTTGATGTCTCCCACCATAATATTATCCCATATTAACTAAATACTAAAAATTTATATTCTATTTAATAAACACACACACACACAATTTTATTCACG
The DNA here is from genome assembly GCA_019649035.1 of Elysia marginata. Classification (NCBI taxonomy): domain Eukaryota; kingdom Metazoa; phylum Mollusca; class Gastropoda; family Plakobranchidae; genus Elysia; species Elysia marginata. Next base: position 57,896 of record BMAT01012866.1, read on the forward strand.
GTACTTTAAGTGTATTCTATCTCATAATCTGAGAGCGGATCACCCTTTTGGCAACGATGCCTAAGATCATAAGCGTTAACACTTTTAAAAAAATAAGAATCTTGATATGTCTACTCACACGTGACTAGAATAAGTAGCGGAGGCAACTTTTAGAGGGAAGCATTTTTCGATATTTTCACACAGGACTACTTCAGTTAACTGCAAAGTTCATACCTCAGAATTAATCTTTAAATCAAAACTCACTGTAATGTTTTGTGAGAGCTTACCGCGTACGACGTCCCCTTTGAATTTTAAGCAACTTATGTGCTAACGTTAAAACCGCAGTTTGCAAAAATCAGTCCCGCATGATCCAGGTCTATACGTCGACCCTAAGTGCTCATTGTAATGTTTTTAGAGCTCGTTCGCGTGCGGTGCGGCTTTTGTAACACTGAGTCAGCTAGCTAGATCTAGAAACAATGGAAGTGAGTACGCCGCCGCATGCTGCCCTCAAAACGCTTCTTCTCTAGCCCAGCAGCCTGGGGAGCTCCTCGTTATAATGCACAGCGTAAAATAAAAGCGACCAAGTATTGATTTGTTTTCCTTAGTAATAAATCTTCTTTATTGGAAGGCCATCGACGTTCGCGATTGCAGTTAATGAAAATAACTGCATTTAACTTTGTCATTTTGATCGTACCGTAGGCTGGTTCATTCTGCTACTGACTTACAAAGACAAACTACTCACATTTCTCTCAAGATCACTAAATATTACGGATAATTCAAGAAGCCAATGCTCAAAATAAAGATAGTTATGTGTACATTTATACTGAATCATGCTGTTTTCACATAAGGATATATTACAAAAAAAAAACCAACTCTGAATTTTGTTTATTGTTAAACTAATACCAATTTTAAAAAGTCGCATCCTGGTATAGTTCGTCTGCTTTTATAGCAATGCAGGTGCATTATGCAGGCCTAAAGATTTCTAACACTAGTGCAATATCAGTTTCACTTTTCAGTAAGATAACGCACTAGGCCTGCTGGTTAATGGAGCCACCGCTGGTATTACTCACATGGTGATATTTCATGCGCTACATGCATACACAGACTGCTCTAGATCTCTTTGTCAAACTATTGACAGGCCAGTGAGGTGATTTGAAAACAATCATTTCACAAGCCATGCACTACATGCACTAAGTCATGTTAGTTTTTGATACGGTATTATTTATTTAATGAAACAACTGACAGCCAACTTCTCACGTGCGTTCCGTCGTGAGTCTCCACGCAGAGGAAGCCAATATAATGCACACCTGCGTGTGTTTCTCAGCCTTGTAATGAGTACATTCACCAAAATTGAACTAAGCAGCTGTAAAAGTTGATTAATGTTATAGATAACACATATCACTTCCTAGTACTTAGGAGCAATAAACAGTATACAAATATAATCCCTGAAAAGTGGACAAAGTTTTTAAAAAATGCTGCGGTTTGTGTCAGAGCGTAAACATTATGTAAACTATATAGAATCTAGGCCTATATCCAAACAAAAAGTTTGCATCCGACATCTGTTCGGTTTTGGCGAGGGTGAGAAAAACTGATTGTCCGTGAGGCGAGTGAAAAGGCTCACTGAACAAAGACAATGCAACATGTGCCGCGGGTCTAGATTAGATCTTGATGGGAGGAGTTCAGCCAGATAAAATTGCACCCTGATTTCAACAGAGGGAGAGGGGGGAGACATAAAGGATAACAGAAAGGAAAATAGAGAAGGAGAGACAGGGGAGAGTTAAATGTAAGAGAAAGAGAGAGGGGGAGCAGGAGAGATAAAGGATGACAGAAAGAAGAGAGAGAAGAAGAGAGGGGAGAAATAAAAGGTGATGGATAAAAGAGAGAAGGAGATAGTAGTTAGGGGGTAAATGAAAGAATATCGAGAGTGAGACTAAATTCAGCAAGAAAGTATCAGGTGTGTCCGAGACAGGAAGGAGGGGGCGAACGGCACACAGAGAGAAAAGATGTTCGATATAGAGAACAGAAGAGCGAGACAACCGAATTCAGCAAGAACATATCGCCTGAGATCTTCTATATGAGTTAAGGTTTTTTTTTTAAATATTCGATAGCTGGGATGCTCTATGTCTCCATGTCGTACGAGTCTCGCATAGATCTAATCAAACAAGAATTACCCAGAGCCGCTCCGCGTCGGTGTCGGTCGCAACGCCTTGGTTGCCTTTCGTATTCTTGTGCTTAGAACCCTCCACTGGTCTCTCTGCTCTGCGATGTTTCTCAAGGCGTCTAGATCTATGTCTTTGGGGTATGGGAAACGATTAACTGTTATTGCTACCGTCCATAGGAAGGGGTAGAGATAGGGGTTTGGAGGGAGATGACGAGAGAGAGAGAGAGGGGGGGGGGACGAAAAGACAGAAAGATTATTTGAGTGAAAGTGACAGTGAAAGGATGAGAGAGAAAAAAAGACATAAATTGTGGAGAGTAGTTACAGAATTGTACAGAGAGAGAAAGAGAGAGAGAGAGAGAGAGAGAGAGAGAGAGAGACTCAATGTACTCACCTTAGTGTTGACTGCAGAAACAATCTATTTGTGTAGCCTATTACCCTTGTACCCCCGCCTCCTCCCCCTCCCCCCATTTTTTCCTTTTTTTCTCTTTTATCCTGCAGATAGATTTATATATCTAGATCTCTAGGTTATTTTTTTAATTCTTATCTCATCATTCATATTTTATATTTTTTATAATAATATTATTGCTTTTTTTTTTATTGTTAGTCCTGTCCATATTTATGTAAGTGTCTTACACGTTTTTTATTTTTTTTTTGTCTGAGGAAGGCGTAAAGCCGACAGCTTACTTGTTTTGTCAATATTTTTAGAGCTAAAATATATACCTTACTTTAAAAAAAATTGACTTGCTTATCCGAGAACAAGTATGTCACACACAGCCACAAAGTTCTGTTTACATCATCAGTATCACCGTCATTTACCAGGGCTGGATTACCAAATCGACGCCATAAATCAGCCGTTGCTGGTACCATGTCATCCAACCCTCTATCGGCCGCAAGAGACCAAAAAGTTCTTTTATCACCACCCTCACCGCCACTGCATAGGTATTGATAACTCACTGCTCGTATACTTAAGTCACTGTCAGAGATGAAGCAATCGTTTGATCAAACTCAAAGGCCGATTATCCTTTTTTTAAAATTTGTGAACGATTCGTGTCATTCTTTAATGACAAAATAGCTAATGTTCGACTTGAACTTGATAACC